>WFKH01010347.1:28034-46574 GCA_016163765.1 Magallana hongkongensis | reverse complement strand
GTACCCCATAATTAGTTCATGTATTGGTGTACAGAAAGGGAGGTACCCAATAATCAGTTCATGTACTGGTGTTGTTGTACAGAGAGGGAGGTACCCCATAATTAGTTCATGTATTGTTGTACAGAGGGGGAGGTAACCCTATAATCAGTCCATGTATTGTTGAACAGAGAGGAGGGAGGTAACCCTATAATCAGTTCATGTATTGTTGTACAGAGAGGGAGGTATCCTATAATCAGATCATGTTTTGTTGTACAGAGGGGTGGGGGGTGGGGTATACCGCTATAATCAGTTATTCTATTGTAATACAGATTGAGGGAGAGGTACCCATCCTTAGTTCATCATCTCTTTGTACATCCTTTTATAGCTTCTCTGCATTTGTTTGACCTTGAGCAAAAGCGTTCCCTGTCCTCTTCTTTATTGCCCTAATACATAAGGACTTATCGGGTTTGATCTGTTCATTTTTCCACGTTTGTCTACAAGATACAGACTACAGACAAGTGTGCTTTTGAAGCAGAAATTTTTGTGTGGATAATATTTCATTTTAGATACTGTAATATATGTATATGTTTAAAATTTAAGACCAAAATTATAGAGGATTCTAGGTGAGAATGAGAAAAAAGTAGTGTTGTTAATGAGTTCTCGGTTAAGCAGTTAACCACCGAACGATGCAAATATCGGATAGTAAAACTGGTATTCGGTTACTCGGAAAAAATACATTTTATCTGGTAAATTATTAGAAATATTTATAAATGGCATTAAATGCATACAAACACATTTTCCTTATTTTAATTACTGTTAGACTTGGTCTCATGGTTCACAAATAGGATCAATTTATTTTGATTATTTTTCATGGTTTATAAAATTTATGGCTTTGATTACCGGGGGTACATGTATTGAAGACCTGAGTTATAATTACCTTTGCTAGTCAGATGCCGCTGCAAACACCAAAAGTGTCGAAGTATTTTAAAAGAACAGCAGATTCAAAATCAAATATGTTAAATCATCTAAATTTAAAACATAATTCGGAAACAAGCAATTTACTGGACACTCAAAACAACTAGCAATTACAGACTATGTTGATTCTCTTCGATCGCCACATATATCGGGGGCTGAAAAGGAAAACGTAATGACAGCCATAGTAAAAATGGTGATTGACGACAATAATATATGAAAACTGTACCAAAAAATTATCCGAGTAACCGAATGCTCGGTCGGAAAAGTAGGCGAGTAACCAGTTACTAAAAATCGACCGATTTGACAACTCTAGAAAAAAGCTTTTCTCTTCCAACAGGGATGATTATTATTCAAATGTTGTATATACATTGGCAATTGTGTCTCATGAGAATTTAGCATGAAAATAACAAATAATTAAATACCCTGGTACATGTTCTAGAATTTAAGTTGGAAAAAATTTCCATGAAATTCATGAATCAAAGTAGATTTTTTTTTTTGCAACGTAGGTCGTCTTAACTAATTTGTAACAATCTATTTTGTGAGCAATCAGAAAAACTTCAATTTGGAATAATTTATTTACCTTCAATTATTTGATGTACTTATTTATATTACATGTATTTAAATGAACAGAAAAAAGAGAAGAGAGCAGTAGGGAACTGGAAATTGTTGATTAAGGGCCTGCTGATCAAAGAAAGAATCAAGAAAAGATTTAACCTGGTGGAAAAGGTACTTTCTGTTTCACAGTCATTTTGATATTCAAGTTAACGAATCACCCAATTTATTTTATTATCCTAAAAGTATAGGTGGCATTGATATGAATTTGACAACAGCCCTGGTGTAGAATGATGATTAAAAAACTCCACAGCAAACGAAAATTAATATTTACATAGAGAGTTCTTCCCCTTTTAATTTGTTAATTAATTTAATAGGATTAGATGATTTTGGCCATTTTTAGACTATAATAATCTCCTTAAGACAAAGAGCTCTTTTAAAAGATACAGGATTTCTTTATCTTGATATACTGGTGAGTGTTTAATGGTGAAATAAAGTGTAAACTATTTTATAAAAGGATGAAGAACAAGACACTAAGAAGAAGTCAAAAGGAAAGATCGCAACTGATGCAGAAAAATCCTGGCCACGAAAACATCAGCAGTCGGAGAAGTTGTCACACAGTCAGGAAACATTGTAAAAAGTTTTCGTCAGAAAACCAAACAAGCTTAAGCAATGGACTCAGGAATATGTGAAAAACCCTTACCTACATGTACAACTACTCAGGATATTTGTTACACTACATTCAGTTGAATTGGCTAAATCTTACCATTCATAAAAGAGCGAGGGTCAAAAATGGATTCATGACTTCTCTACATATTGACAATTTGACTCTCTGAGAAAGGACAGCTTCACATACTGAATCATTAAAGTTCAATGATCCTTTGAAAATCTTTTTCATTGAGCAGTATCTTACAATAAAATATGATATTTTTACCTCTATGCTTTGAGTTTTTTTTCTACTATATACTGATAACTGGTTACTATTAAGATTGCCTTAAAAAAAAAGAAATTTTTTCTCATGCAATCTCCAAATACTTCCATTAGGTTAACTTTGCTGTAATAGAGCCGTTTTAACAAGAGCTTGGTCTATCTGGGGGATGTTACCATCTAGTTTGCTCATAATCTCATTCAACCAGATGCTTGGCTGTCTCTGTAAATCTCTAACAAGCAGCTTGTCGGAGATTTACGGAGACAGCCGAGCGTCTGGTTGAATGAGACTAGTTTGCTCGTCAAAACAAGCTGTCAAATATTGACCTCCTTTCCTCTAATTTGCTATGAGAAGCTGATTTATATAGCCTGTCAAAATCGGAAAGTTTTTTCCCCCCAAGATCTGCTCTTTTGTGTGAAATTGTTTCAACTAAAATATACAGCCCTGAAGTTGGACAAGTGTCTTTGTATTCATATCTATTAGTGGCTGGACAGTCAACCATGAGTAGACACCGCCTTCATCAAATAGGAGTATGTCACGTTCTGCCCAAAGTCCAAGCTCTTGTTAAAATGGCTCTAATTCCTGTTTGTTGTTCAGTGTTTAAGTAAATGTTATTGTTCTATGCCTACTGATAAAAATAGGGTACCCTGTTTTGAGGCAAAGTTACAACATAAATGTGCAAGATTCAAACTTTTTCTCAACAAATGGTTATAGAGAGAACACCAATGAACCCCTTTTATATTTTTTCAGAGTTTTAAATCTTCAAACTAAATCTGCAGCTGTGTAGTTCTACAGCTGTTCTAAGTGATTAAAAAGGCATTGTTCCGTTCTTATATGCATAATTTGCATACAAAACAACATGTAGAAACTTATATTTTTTTTGCTTTTGTATCTTTTGGCAACAGTTTTGGTCAGTTTCGGGCAAAAACAAGCCAGTTCAAGAAATGTTTACATTCTTATCCTCAAATGTACAAGATGGCCGCACATCCCCCTTAAAGAAAGTAACTTTCAATGTACACTGCCACAAGCAAAAATTCTCCCACCACATGGACCTTAAACTTACTTGGGTAAAAACTGTTAAAAAATGTACATATTAACTTTTAAAATAATTTAAAATAATTCCTCTCTAGTGGGTTTATAATGATGATCACATCTTTTTAACATTAATAAGCAATCACAATTCTTTCTTCAAATATATCATACATTAGATATGTTATTCTTCAGATAGGTACATTCCTGTATGTATTGGTTGAACTCCCTAATACCAAATTAAAATAAACACAATTTTTCATCTGTCATCTTTTTTTTAATTCTGACTTTCCATATCAAATGCATACATGTCATCTATGACTTGATGAATAACTAAGCACTACAAAAGGTATATTCTTCAAACAATTCTATTTCTGAATTATAATGTGTATACATGTGTATATAAAATAATTTTGAAATAGGTGTATACATAATGATTAAGTATACAACATATAAATGCAATAAATTAAAATATATACTATGAGGTATAAAATTATGAACAGATTGCACTTGTGTATAAACAAAATCTGCAAGGACCAGTCAAAAAAGGGGGATGAATATTAGGCAACAAACTCTTGACCAATCAAATTCTAAAGTTATGTCACATGATTATTTGTTGTACATGTATATTATAAATATTATTAAAATACTTAAAACATTCCACATCTAATTAAAAAATATTGTGTGAATCACATATTCATTTAATTTTGTCAAATTAAGTTGAGAAAATCAAATTCCATAAATACATATGAACACAACATTGACAAAAGATTCGAAATTAGTTAATTCTTACTAAATTAATTAAACAAAGAACACAAAATTTCAAAAGCCATTATATATAGACTGGCTATGCACACTAATGTTTAATTTCCACAATTATAATACATGTAATAGGACTAATTCAAAAAATGTATCGTTATTGAGTTGATTAATGAATGATGATTAAATTTGACCAAGAAGTAGGTGACTAGTCATGCTGTAATGTCTGATACATAACAATATACTGAAAGATATGTTGTAAAAAAAAAAACCCAAAGAGATCATTACTGCATACAATAAATAAATAATCAATATTTATGAAGAACTAAAATCCACAACAAGTATATATATACCTTTTAAATATTAAATAATCCAGCAAGCAGCATAAACATAAATATCATCTTAATGAACGTATCAATTTAAATCTCACAACTGCAAGACAACAAAGCATTGAAGACGTGTAACAGCACAATGGTCACGTTATAAAAATCTTGTGATTCTTTGATGATTTTCAACAACACAGCAGGCAGTGTTTTTCACTCAGATCAATATTTCTATTCTCTTTCTGATACAAAAAGATTTTTTTTAAACTGTTGGATAGGAATTGTATGAAGTATTTACAACATGCCTTATTATCACAGGCAAATGACTTCAAAAAAGAGTCAAATTTCTGACAGAACCTGTGATGTGACTAAAATACTGCTGATTCAGCAACTTGGATATCTAACAAAAACACAATAAACCAAAACATGCACTGATAGACCTGCTTTGCAAAACTTTCAAGCTTCTTCAATATCTAGAGCTCTACATTTACTTAGATGAATTTGAATATAAGAGATTATGATTTGTGCCATTTTTATATCATTTTACTGCTAAATTTATTTTCATTCTAAAATACTATAGTCTAATTCTACATGTACATTCATCAGTGGTAAATATTTTCTGTGCACAGTTGGTGAATTGTACCATACAAAATAATCCAGTATTATTAAAAGTGGCAGAGTTTATATCACCTTACAATTTGTTTATCCTGCCTAAAACTGGAAGCCCAAAAAGAAAAAGCAGTAAAATGTTTTGTGCTAGTAACAGTTCATGCTGGCACAATATACAGTTAGCTTTATGCCCAGTTCCAAACTTTCGTATTGTGTGTTAAAATTTTCCTGATGACTTCTATGCATGATGTATATATAGACTATTCCTCATCGCAATACTTTAGAAAAGTCTTCCAAATACTTGTACTAGTAATTACTTTGAAAAGGGACAAGTGGTATCAGTGGCAAAGTCTTTTGGCTCTGATTTCACAATGGGAAGTTGAGGAGGTGGGCTGCCAAGTGAGTGGGTGGGATTACAGCCCTGATTGACAGGTGTCACAGACCCATGTGATGTCGGCAAGTCCTGTATGATATCAGGAATGTGAATTGGACTTTGGCTTGGGGGAAGAGGAACTTCATCAGGAATGTTCCCATGATTCATTTGTGAATTCCCACAATGCTTTGTTGTCTGAGACAGTCCATTTCCCTGAGGATAGCTTTGATTGCCATAGAAACTGTTGGGTAGACCCTGAAGACAGTTGCCGTTAGATGGGAGCGATGACTGAGATAATGTATAAGAGTTACTTGTACAGATTGGGGGACTGCTTGCATTGAGTCCTTGACTAAGATTCTCCAGCATTTGCAGTGGATTACTTGATTGTGTCTGTGAAGCATTACCCTGAGCTATTGGAGGATTGTACACTGGAATGTTGGAAGACCAGTCATGTGGCTCTTGCTTGACCTGAACCTGCCCTGTCCATGACGATGACATTGACATCGCATACTGGCCATTCATTTGAAAATTCTGAACTCCCTGATTAAAGTTCATTTGAGCTGACATTGCCATGGCTTGTTTATATGCCTGATTGGCTTGAAAGCCCTGCTGTCTGTAAGCTTCTGATTGGTAGTTACCTTGGAAACCTGGGCCCTGTACTTTGCCCTGAGGCATAACTCCTGGCTGAGACATTTGCTGAGGCGAGTAGTTGGGTTGGGAGAACTGACCATTAAACATTTGAGGAGAGGAGATGGCAGGACCTGCAAAGTTATTTTGAGCACAACCTGGCATTTGTCCACCATAGTCCTGAGGGGAGAATGCAGGCTCCTGCTTAATGCTAAGAAAATTTGGGTTGTTTGGGTGAAAATTACTTTGACTGTTTGGATGAGGGTAGCTTCCCTGATCTATTTGCTGTGGAGCCATCATGGCACCATGTTGATCCGCAAACAGTGGAGGACTACACTTAGTCTCCTCCTCAACTTTCTCTGGTTTAGGTTCTTTCTTAACAACCTTAAGCTCAACATCCGGGAAGCAAACCTCCGAGTCGTCCAGCTTCTCAAGATCGCCACGGAGGTAGTCCCGTAATTTCTTTAAAGCTGTGTAGAATGGGACTTTATCAATTGCTCGGGGAAGTTGTGAACATCGGGCAGACGAGGACGGCATCACATACACCAACTAGAATAAATCATGACAACAATTTCTTACTTTTCAAAAATCTATAATCAATACTTAAGATATTCCACAATGCTACACTGTAAACCAACTTTCATTCATGTGTGAGAAATTTTCATGAGGTTTGGGAATGCCCTGCCGTCTGAATACTTCTTGCCATGAACCAGTTCTCAAAGGTATTTTATTTTCAAGATAATATGCATCTTGATGCTGACAATTGTTGCAAAGAACCAGTTTATCTCTGGCATATTGCCAAATAAAATCAACGCAATAAAAGTTGGTTTACAGTATCTAATTATACAAAAGTTTGTGACCAATTCTCATTCATGTCATTGAAGGTACGTTTAGTAAAACTATTTACCGTTTCTGTTTATGCAAATGGCTCTGGTTGTTTTCCAAAGGCAAAGTTCTTGTGACCCACAAATACTTCATATATTCCTACATATAAATCAATGAGATTTACAGGTTTATACTAGAATTCACAAAGTTAGCTAATTACTGTAAATTTGTGTTTATTATTGTAAATACATGTATGTTTTAATTCCATAGGGACTTCTTTTTAGGTTGAGATCATGGTGGTTTTGAATTCATATTTATTGTCTTTAATCTACATGATTTGAAGCATCATTTCACATTTCATTGTTGTTTGAGTTTGGCAAAATTAATCAGAAACATGTTCACAGTGAAATAAAATCCACAATAATACATATGTACATGTATTTTCAACAAATCTAATAACAGGCATCTTTGGTTTTAATAGATTTAACGGTATACTTACCTTTGCCGTTGAACACAGCTATTTTTGGTCTGTATTTCTGTATCTTCTCTGTCAATATTGTGGCTCCTTCCTTTATTTCTTTCCTATAAAAATTAAAATCAATTAATTTTAATGTACATGTATCAAAAGCTCTAACTATTTCTTGATCGTAGTACTCAAAGCACAGATATCCGGGCTAATTTGTTACAGGGGCGTCAGAAGATATTTCATATTGGGGCTGCGAGTTTGATCAATTTTGGGGTGGGGTGGGGGTGGGTTTTTTTTTAGATTGAACTGGATTTGAACTTGAAAGTAAGATATCAAATGGTATAATATACATGTATCTTTAATAAATTAATTTTTATATTGCCCCTTAGATGACGGCACTACAAGAAACAATAATGTTTGTTGTTCATTTACGTTTGATAACATAAAATGTATATCAAAATACATGTAACACAACTCAATGAAATAACTGAGATTATAAGCATGTTAAGAATGTTAATACGTATTTGTTTTGATATTGTTAATGTAATAAATCATGGGAGGGACAGATATTCAACACCCCAACTGAGATTAACTGTTGTACAACAATTTGTACTCTCTGCTCTACTTTTAGAATGTGTAAACAATGTATTCCGCTGCTCAGCAACTCTACATTGAAAACTCAAAGTTTTTAGAATGTAACAGAAAAGGAAATTACCACATGATATTTAAATATATACCTTGTGTAAACTTACACTGACTAACTGACATGCTATACATTCTACATTGATTTCTCTTTTAAGTTGGAACTACATCTTTGTGCAAAGAAAGATTTCAATGGTTGTTCAGTCAACATCCAGTGCCGTGCACCATAGCTATAGCCTGGTCATTGCTTACGCAATGAGCCCAGCTAATAAAATGTTTATTCAGTTGTATAAATAATTGTTTGTAAAAATGCTTATAAAAATCATTTTACAAATATCTAAAGCAAAGTGAAATGATACATGTATTCGTATATATATGTACATCATATAACTATGGATATTGTACTTAATTATTATTTATAAAATTATATCATGCACCTAATACTAGTGATTTACAAATATTATATCTTAATTGTGTTTTTTTTGATAAAGGCAAATTTTTAAACAATTTAAATTGACATTATAAAAGTTTGTTAACTTTATAAAGATGAGAGGTGGGACGGTGGAACTAGTGCTTTGAGGAAGAGCTACAACTAGCATACCAGTAGTACATTATCTACAGGCTATCAACTTAAAGTAAAAAACATTCTACTTAATCCTCTGCTCTTTTTTATGATTTTATGCAAGTCCAATAATCTTAAAGCACTCAAAAACTTGCTTTAGTTTAATATGTTGAAAAAAGAATGACTTGCTACTGTTCAGGCTGTAATACATGTAACTCTGTGATTCTATGCAATGAGAAGATGTAAATAATCAATTATTAATATTTTTTGAGCACAATAAAACTGTGAAGAGAAAAAAATTAAAACCCAGCTTGTAATACTGTAATACCTTAGATTACTAAGCAGTTCAGAAGAGCATTCGATCAATAGATCGAAAATGTATTAAGAAATGAATTTTTCTTGGCAATTATGGCATTTTTTCCTTTAAAAATACCATGACAATTTGAGTAAAATCTTATTAATTTCCAGGTCCCATAACTCTTGTATTTACATTTAAAAATTTTGTGGATCATTTTTTTACAGTTTTACTCAAATTTTAACAAAATCAAAGCAATAATGATTATTTTTATCTTCTCTTCTCTGAGCAGCAACATTTTTCATTGTCGCCATGTTTCTAAGAGTGTGCAAGCATTCAGTGTTGCCAAGGAAACAGTGATATACCTTGTGAGATCAGCACTCCCTCGAGTTGTCCTGGCGACAATATTTGTGAACCCAATGCCATATTTGACAAGTTTGTAGTCGTCGTAGGCATTAAGCTGTTCTGGGATCAGCCCAGACAGGAACAAGCACTTCCCTGAAAATCAAGATACACCAAAACTGAACTCGAGCATTAAAAAAAATACCTATAATTTATTGATTATAAAGAGAAGAATTTGCATGTTCAATTGATGTAAGAACTGCTTGGAGACTTATTGAGAAGAATTTGCATGTTCAATTAATGTAAGAACTGCTTAGAGACTTACAGAAATGGTTCCCTGGTCCAGCATAATGATGCCCTACATAGGCAGCACACAACCCTGGGTTTATACCAACCTACAGGGGCATAAAGATAACAATAAAAATCTCAGATAAACATCCGACACCAAAACAATACCTTTCATTTCAAAGAAGTACCAGTAATAACTAAGTTTAATATCCTTAATTACTTTATATGATTTACAGTCAAGTCGTACACAGACCAACTCGTATACAGGTCAACTCGTATACAAAAATTTCCGCATAAAAAAACAAATCAGCTCGTATACAAGGTATTTTTGAGTCATTATCGTTAGTCTATTTACAGAAAATGAATACTAATCACCGTTTTAGACAATGAAAATCATCTTTTGCTGTAACATATTATATATATAATTTTTTCTTAAATAATATCATCTGTTGTAACTGAGAATATTTGACTATTTGGTATATTTATTATCATATTTGATATTTGTCAACATAAATTATATTTGATTATATATGCATAAGAAATTTTTGTATACGAGTTGACTTTCGGTTTAGCATATATACCGGGAATTTTTGTATACGAGCTGACCTTTGGTTGTTTATACGGAAATTTTTGTATACGAGTTGACCTGTATACGAGTTGGTCTGTGTACGACTTGACCGGACTCCCTTTATATTTCATTGATCTCTGATATTTTTTTTTTCTAAGTTCATACAACAAGTATAATATAAGTGTGTAATGTGTATTTCATAGATTAGAAGTAAGAATTCATATCCCATGAATTTTTTTGACAGTTCTTACAATAAGTATGTCAAGGTTCTCATGTAAGTGGTCAGGTAGCTCTCTTTTCATGACCTCGTCTTCACTCATTCCGTTGAACCTATCTCGTTTCTTCTTCTTTGTGGGCATGTGGTCTGTTATCTTCTCCTGACCCTCTTCCTTTTTCTTTCTTCCTCTCTTCTTCTTTTGTGGAATGCTGTTTCGGTTATAGAAAATAACTTCATTGAAAAAAAAATAAATTATGAAAAATATCAAAATGATTTGTGAAAAAATGAATTTATCACTTCTTAATGACTTTCAATAAAACTTATGCTTAGAGTTTTGCAGTTACACTGCAAAATGTGAAATATATATGGTGTAAATTTTAGAGGTGACCATTGAATAAAAAATGCTTTCATACAACACTTCAACATGTTATAGATGATATATTATGTTCATTCAAAATCATTGAATGGTTCAGAATTTATTTCATATTTTAATTGCAATCTGTATGTAGAAATATACATGATTCATTATTATTGCGCTGAGAACATCATCAAAATGAAGAAAATATTGTAAGAATGCTGATTCACATTAACAGACATTTAACATGTTTAATTGACTTATTTTATAAATTTTGGCACATGCTGTGTTATAGTTTACGTTACACACCTCTCTTCTGGCTCTTGCTTAATTAGTCCGCCATCTGGTATAGTGAACCCTGGGGGGTACATCATGGGGCCTCCAGGCCTGCACAAAACACAAACACATGTGTTTACATGGAGGCAACAAACATGTCAACACATCTGGACATCTTGTGAAAAGTCATTGAAATGAGTCTGCCTTATTTGTAATCAGGTGTGAAAACAGGTATATAGTACAGTTATTGGATTATTAGCAGACTTAGAACAGTCTTATCAGTTGAATTTATATTCTGGGTACAATGTTCACTGATTTGAGTGAAACATATTTTGCTATATGAACCATGTGAACAATATAATGAGGTTCAGCATTTTACATGCATTTGGTTTCAGTTAACAAGAAACTAGTTATGAGGTATCCTAACTTACATTTGGCCTGCGTTGGGTGGAAATGTTGGTGTTTCCATCATAAAAAGGTCTGCATTGTTCATTGCTGGGTAGCACTCACTATGTTATACAAAATATTGATAACATAAAATATATACAGAGGTTCAAGCGGAAGCGACATTTGAGAGAGAAAGAGAGAAAGAGAAAGAGAGAGAGAGTATCATATAACATTGTAGAGCCCCCCCCCCCCCCCTTTTGCATGCTAATATAATATACATGTATGAAAATCAATATCCTTTCATCTTATTTTTGTTCAGTTTCATAAGATTCGTACATATTTTCATTATTATTGTTAAACAATCGATTAAAAACGTATCAAATAAGAGTATATTTACAAAAAATGAGTGTAAACATTACCTGCAGGTGCTCGACTCGGTGAAGCTTTGTTCTTTCTCTGTTCTCTCTTCTGATTGGTGGAATAGGGTCAAAGGTGAATTATTGACCAATGGGAGGGAAGTTGAGTAATCTAAAAATATTTCGGGACAATCCGATACGAGTTGTCTTTTCTTGTTATCTTGTTCAAACACCTAGTTTGATTGGTTGACCTATTTCTTTTTCAACAAATCAAATATTTGCTTACAAGTAAACAGATCTAACAAAATGGCAGCGCCCTTGAAGTGATGTTACGTACTCATGTCAGTTACACAACTTTGCAATAAGCATGAGGAAATATGCCTCGGACACACTTTTTATAAACAAAGTGATTAATAAGTTTAGATATTTAAACAGAAAGTTGGGCAACCATCGATATTCGATTGTTGCATTTATTGCAGGAGGTTGTATCGAATTGTGCATGGTAAAGCTGCAAGCAAACGGTGCAAATTTCTGTAAGTATAAGTTTTTCACTGGTAGGGATCAATTGATGTCGTTGTAGAGAATATATATCTTTTCTTTCAATCACACGCACACACAATGACGCCAAATATTTCCCTTTTGTGATAAGATATTATGCATCCCAGGAACATGTTTCTGCATTGAATAGTATCCTATACTCTGTCTCAAGTTTCTGCTTCCACCACTTTTTGCTCAGTATCTCGAAAATTATAAATACCTTGGTGCCCAAACTACACCGATCCATTCAATAGAATGAAAAAAGTCCAGATTATCTGTTCTGAAATGCCCCCTCTAACGCTTGAATCAGGTTTCAATGCACAACCAAAAATAGAAAGTCTATGGGGGGATTTTGCATTGCATAAAATATTAAATACCCTGGATGATCTTAAAATATTGTGCAAGGTGTCCCGAGTACTTCTGAATGGAGAAAAGATGTAAACATTTCCCATTTTGAATCTTCGTAGAGTCTGTACAATGATTTTTTTCATTCATGTGAAATTCTTCGGGTATAAACAGATGATGTATCAATGAAGAAATCTAGGATTTTTCACGTTTTGTCCATTTCAATTGAACTTCATTGACAGGTATGTTTATTTTAATTGAAAATCATCAAAAAGTGATGGAAGCAATAACTTGGGACAGACTATAGTAAGGGACAGTCAAACATGTTTAATCGCTGGTGCCAGTTGGTAAAGCACCTGACTAGGTTCAATTCTGTTTGGTCCGTCACAATTTCTACCATTCCATTTGCTGCCATGATCAACCCTTGGAACTGACAGGTTAACTCTTGCCAGGGGAAAAGAACATGGGATGTTGATCTTTGAGGGTGGAGATTAATATGGGGGGGGGGGGGATGTGATGTGACATTCAGACCTGTTCAATCACCTTTTGCCAGATAGCTCAATTAGTAGAACACTTGCAAAATGATTCAGATGGCCAGGATTTGAATTCTCATCTAATTGGTCAATAGTTACACTTTTTTTTACACAATTTTGCAAATAGCAGTATGTAGAAATTATTTTAAAATGCAACAGAACATGTTAAATATGTTAAATGCTACTTCTGTCTCTTTAATGTCATAATTTTATCAATCAAGAACTAAAGAATTGATTACAGGGGATCTCACCTCTCCACTTGTATTGGATATTCTTTCTTTCCATTGAATTTTATTCTGAAGTACCTGTGTGTTTTTATTTCATTGAGGAACTTTACCTGTATTTTCAGATAAGTCATTCATAGAGAAACAATCATTGATTGAAGCTGAGAGACGTTTCTATAAAGAAAGAAATAAGGAAATTGTAGAGGAATTGATGAAAAATACACCAAAAGAAGCACTTGATTCATTGGAGTTTAAAGTTAGTGTTACTGTTTATATATTTAGTGTACTGTACCAGAGTATATGAAATTTTTGTTATATTGCCAATTTGGGCCGTCTCTACTGGTATCTGCCCAGACAAAACCAGAAACTATCTAATCATGCTTCATTGCTTATTTCGATGTTTTATTGTACTTTCACACCAAAAGAAAATTTATTTTGTTTTATACATGTATGTATTTGTGAAACCTGAAATTGTAAGCAAATTGGTGTATTTGATAGGGTTAATGCTATGAATATTAATACATGTACTTTAATGTTAAATAATATAATATTAATCATTCTTGAAGGGGGACTAGTGCTTACTGTACAGTGGTTTTGGGTTTTGGATTTGTTTATATATTTGATAATACATATAGTATATACACTGACTGCACGTTATTAATTTTGCAGCTATGATACGCGTTTTTAAGGAGTACTTCACCAAACAAACTGTGAAGTTTTATTTGCAAATGGGCTTTTGGATGCTAGTGGGAAACCAGTGTGTTCACATGTATTATAAACCTCTTGCAGTAAGTACCAGTATAGATAGTTAACAGACTACAGTTCAAGCCGAGGAGAAGATTTATTACCCATCATTTCTGCCAATTACTTTTTGTAAAGAGTGTGTTTCATCTCCAACCAAAATCAGCCAATAAAATGTATTCTGTAGTGGCACTGTTCTAATGTTAATAAAATCACCACATCGCCTGTAAAAACTGATCAATAACAGAGTTAACATCAGATATTCTACTGTGAATTATTTATTTTTAATTAATAATTAAATACTAATTAGCATAATGGTGCATGCATTAAACCTCTCAGACCTCATATAATTTAAAGAGAGTGAATTGTTAAATCCATTGTGTCGTACCTTGCTTTTGCCACAGTATTCATGGTATTAATCATTATTAACACCTTTCTTGATTCTTTTCAAAGAGTTTTGAAGAAGAAGTTCAGAAACAGCTGAGGATTTTAGAACAGAGAGCTAATGAAGAACAGGAGAAAATCAAGGCTGGGAAGACATGATTGTGACATTTAATGACAGACAGCCATTTCTCTCTTCATCTCATAGAGACTTAGTTTGCCAAGATGTTTGTGCATGTGATATTTTGTTAATTTTCATAAATTAAAAATATTTTGTCCATATTTAATCCTAATTTTTTGTTCTTGTTTCATAGAAATTTTAAATTATTGTATGGTTTCAATACAAACTGTCTCTGTTCTCTGACTGATAGAAACTGACAAACACACTGATAAAGAAATCTTTCTCATTAACAACCATCTTTCTAAAAAAAAAATAAAAAATGTTCAGTGTTAATTTAAGGACATTGGCAAAGCTCTTCAATTTCATATAGGGTTATCAAAGAACTATTTTGAAGATGCATACATGGAGCAACAGACATACCTTTATATTGAAGCATTCTTATCAATGTATTACTTCCCAGACACAACCTAACACAAAAGCTGACCCCGGGTCTGCTTTGGGTCCCTTCGGGGTCTGCTTTTTAAAAATTTGCATCTGCCCTGGGTCCGCTCAGGGTCAGCTCTAAAGTGTGAAGCAGACCGTCTTTTTTCTTACTGCCTGTAAGCCCACCTCTTTTATATTCCAAAGACATATGTAGAGACATTTGGTCATTTTTCAGTAGTGATTTAAGGGTCTGCTTCTGAAATCGGGGTCTGCTTTCTATCGCAGCAATGTTAAGGTGTCCCGGAGCTAAAATATGGCTGAAAAACGATATTGTTTGAATCAACGAAAAAATACCTTGACTGAGGAGTATTTCTTAAAATCTTTATTACATATATTGACAACAATGTTAAATATTATATTTGATGCATTTTTGTGACGTCATTTGTACTTCATTGTCACGTGATGTGCGTATCCTAACATTGCAAATGATATAATTAAATCGCATCGGTGCAGGTGATTAATGACATTAAATCATAAATATTTTAAAGAAAAATCCTTTGTTATGTCATATACATTGAAGTTCTTGCTTGGGCTTGAAATAGATATTTCATTTATTAAAGATATTGTTAAAACATTTCGCCAAATCATCAAAATAAAGCACATTTTTACTTGTTGAAAGCGATTTACATAAAATTGGGGGAAATCCTTTGGTTTCCCAAGCATGATTCACATTGGTACTTATATTCTCTACCAATTTTACGTAAAATATTCTTTAATCATATTGATCTTTCACCTGCACCAAGCTGTTTTTTACGTGCTTCATTCAGTTGTTTACACGTAGCAGGAAGAGTCTCCAAACCACTATTTAATAAATGGTCTTTTACATCAAGCGAAGCTTTAAATCTGTCGATTATTTGATACTCATTATTAATATGAATGAATTCTATAGTCTAGCATTAACGGCAGCATATATGTAAAGGAAACGAGCAATTTTATTACTGTTTCAAAATAATTCAGTTTGACGTTACGATACATTCCCTGAGAATTATCGAATGGAATGCAGATCATGACATCAAAGTTAATTATGACATCATATTGTATGCAGTACAGACAAGTGACTTTCTACACATCACTGTGGGAAGCCTTAACATACCTGTGATGTCCACTCTGGGTCTGCTTGGGGTCAGCTCTGGGTCCACCATAGCAGACCCTGAGCGGACACAGAAAGCAGACCCGGGGTTTGGTTGGGGTCTGCTTTCTGTTAGGTTGGGAATGGTCGGTACTGTATCTATTATTATTGAACTTTGACCGTTTCCTTTATATAATTTACTTTGGTTGGAAACAAAATTGCAATTATAATATTGATGTAGATTTGTTATAATATTTCTGTCAGCACTATATTGTTGGTTTCCAAGTGGATGTTATCTCTTACACTTTCTGTTAAAATTTCGATGCAAGGATCCAATCAGAACTTTGCCAATGTTTCTGAAAGATCAAATGCCAATTTTTACCATGGGTTCCGAAGTTAATTTAAGTGACTGTTCTATATTGTAAGAAAAAAACTTTTCTCTGGATAAGTGGGCCTTGCCTATGCCTTTACAGAGGAGATACATGTATCAAGATAGTTAAAGTCTGGGTGATAACCATAAATGATAATTGCTGTTTTTAGGTCAAGATTTAGTTATTTGAGAAAAAATTAAATTAATCCAACTCATAAATAAAAATGCCAGCAGCTCACTGCAGTTTTTTTTTTCCTTTTGCTTAAGCCAGATAAATCACCCGTGATGATTAATACATTGCTTTTTTAAAAAATCTTTTTCTTAATCTTGTCAGCTAAGCAATTATAAACTTGCAGCGAAACCCATAGACAGTAGGTTACATGTACAATTCAAAAACAAAAATCCAATTTTCATTGTTAATTTTGGTAAATTGCAATTTATAAAATTTATTGTCATTTTGTAAACACTTAAAGTTTAGAAATTTGAATTAATTGAAAACTGGGAGAGAGAGTTTCCATAACCATTTCTTGTTGAGATTTTTTTTTTCAATCTTGTTTCTTGATTTACGGTCAGACACAATGGTTTAGGAATTGGGGAATAATTGAGATACAACAAATTATTATTGGTAACGGTTATTGAAATTATATTTATCCAAGCACTTTTCTAATTGAAAACAAAGTGAGAGCAAATCATGAGTTAATATTCATTTATTTGTTTTTTTACATTTTATGTTGTGACTCCACAGGTTTATTTTCTTGGCAATACCTGAAATGATAAGCATGTACATTCAGTTTGACATCAGAAGTTTCTTCTACATTCTATTTTAATAGCGTGTACAGCATTGTTGAGCAGATATCAATTATGTGAAGTAAAACATTCAAATAACACTTGTGATTCTATATAGATCAAAGGCACCATAGGTTCAGATTGTCAATTAAGACTAAAATCATACAAACCAATACACATTCATGACAAAATAATGAGAGAAAGAAAAGATTTTAAAATATCACATGATAGTTGGAATTTTATTCAAATGGTGACAGTTTTTTTTTTAAATTGTCACCATAATTTCTTACAATTAGTTTGAAGGGTACCAAAATAATCTGACATTAACCATTAAAAAATATAACATTGATCTTGATAGACTATAATATCCATATGCATGCAGTTTGCTGAAATATTAGAGTAAACAATGTGAATATCTGACCAGCAGAAACCCCCTTGAAAATCAAAAAGTAATAACCTGGTACAAGATTTAATATCTGGTAACAACAAAAAATTAAACTTAAAATGTCGTAATATCATGTCTGAAAAATTTGAGTCGAGGGGATCTAGTAAATTCATTCAGACAAAATTCATTACAGAATGCAAAGTACGTCTTTAAATGTAACAACTAGCAAACTTCCTTCACGTGAACCTAATGCTGAAAGTTAATATTAAAATAAACGGGTCGCAATAAACTTAATAATCTAAGAAATAAAATTATAATCAATTACATTGTAAATTAGGAGAGGTAACTCTCGCTAGGATTATATGACTGTTATTTGTTTATTAAAATGTTTAAAAGTCCTATGCCATTAGCCAAATTCATCATATACATGCTTTAACAACAAATCAAAAAAAGATGTCGAGCAGTCTCGTTACGGACTTCATTTCAGGGCATGAGAGTCAAGTGGATTTATAAGAGCTGCCTAATGCACAACAATGATGGAATCTCATATGGGAAAATCAAAGGAATGGACTTTATACATGTTCATGTATCTTGAGCATTGTCAAGTCAATGTTCTAAAACTCAATCAATTTTCAATATGTACAGTGTAAGGAGAGGATGAAATTGAGTTGTACAACTTCTATTCCCATTTGACACTTCAAATGCAATAGCACTTTCAAATCAGAAGCCTCTTTCATCATCAGGGTTTTGCATACACACTATAAACAAAACAAGAGGCCCATTGGGCCACATCGCTCACCTGAGCAACAATGGCTTTATATGAGTGTTCAAA
>WFKH01010347.1:0-27934 GCA_016163765.1 Magallana hongkongensis | reverse complement strand
ACAGTTGCTCACACTTTAATTCCTTGCATACACAGGTACCATTTTTCAGCTGTAGAGACTGAGACAATGCAGATAAAGTGTGTTGCCCAAGGATATAACTTAATGTCATTGACAATTAAGTGCAAATGGCAGGATTCGAACTCCAAACCACACAAGCCATTGATCCATGCTTAGTTTATTAACTATCAAACAAAACAGTGTAATTATGGTACAAAATAATAATGCCCCTATAAACCCACAAAACATTTATTATTTTATACTGCATATATATACCCTACCCTTTTACCGCCAAATACAGCAACAAAGCTGGTCATCGTTATACAGTTAGAGACTAACTGATGGATGGGTGCAAAGCACTACTCCTTTAAATATGTGAATATACTTTTACAGGGTGTGATTTTTGCAATTTAGTTTAACAGTAATCAAGAGTATAGGTTTTCCATGCAGAATACAAAAATTAAAATACAGAACGACAACTTCATAGTGTTTGTGTAATTGTATTTTGTGTAGATCATTATTAATGACATCATAAAATTATCTACACTAGTACTGTTTTCCTCATCTTATAGTTGGACAAACTTCTTCAATGGTGTACTTGTATACGATTCCGTAGAGAAAACACGGAGTGTAAATTGAAAAATTCACGTGAAAGCTAAGAACGCCCCGATTAAATGCAGGATATACAAGAGGCCAATTGCCACATAGCTTACCTGAAAAAAATGATCACAATTGAATTTTTGTATCCCTATCTAAAATTTTTGTTATTTAAAACAAGTTGAAAATGAAATTAAATTTTTACTATACATACAGCTTTTTACTTGGACAACTAAAAATTTCTTTCAATGCTCTGCCAAGTTTGGTTGAAATTGGTCTAGTGTTTCTAGAGAAGAAGTAAAATAAGTATAAAGTTCAAAATGGATGGAAAGACAGATGGACAAATGATGGACAAAGGGTGATCAGAAAGAAAATTTGAGCTTTACTGCTCAGGTTACATAAAAAAAACCTCAGCCTTACCATAACAATCAGCTAATTCAATTACCATGCAGTAGTACACTTGTTTTCAAGCAGATTACTAGTAAATACATGCAAGTGACAAAACCTTAGCTAATACAAGTACATGTATTTGTCAGCGGTTCCCCCTTCAAAATATAAAATGTATGGATATACATGTATACAACAGTACTGTAATTCCAATTAAAATACATATTATAATTTATTCTAGAATTTTAAGTAAAACTATTCAGAACCCAAACTGCAAACTCAAAATCATGCAGCTATTCTGAGCATGTACCGGGATACACAAAAACGACCTTAAAATATTCTATAAATCACAGAATGAAATGAGTTAACAGTGTAAAATGTATAATCTATTTCCTTCTTAGCTTTCTACAAAGTAAAAGTAAGGAAGATGAGGTATATCAGCTTTCACTAACCTACACATTTAGCCATTCACTGAGCACCTAACTATATACATGTCCAATTATTTCTGGCAATTTTCTGTGAGCAGATTCATGCTTGTAATCCTACAATAAAATATAACATAGCTCATGCTTGAATTAGACATTTAATCATTACTTTCATCAACAAATCCTATTAGATGTCAGAAGTTTTGATTTAAACCTGACAGTTAAAAATTTAAAAAATTGGCGGAAACTGGGAGAAAGACTTAGAAAACAAAAGTCACATGATTTTTTTCTACAATCAAAACTTTTCTCTCTCACAAAAGTATAACAGAGTCTACTAGAATGTCTGTAGGCCATACAGATAAAAGCAAAATTCAAAATCACTCTGTACATTATTACAATAACTAAGCAACCCTATACAGCAGAGAACTGTTGCAGAAAACAACTCGCTTTGGTGAAAACCGGAATCGGTAATTTATAATATCTAATCTGACAAGGGGACTCAACTCCCTGAGTAGTCCTTTGCCGTTTGATAAATGAGGTCTTTAATTTTCTGCCGCGCTTCTGTGACCATCTTCTGTGTCACCATTTCGATGAGGGGGATACTGTATCCCTCACAAAGTTCTTTACATAAATGTTCAGCTGTTGCTATGACGAACACCCCACAGTCGTAGGCTGCATAAAAAAAGAGAAGAAAGATTGAAAATATTTAAAAGCAGTTTGTAACTCAATATCAAAATTACTGCCAGATGTTTCTTATGGTGTCATGTATCTAAAAACTACATAATTTCAAAATTGTTCATAAAAGATACATGTATTTCATTTGGATTCCATGTACTGTAAGTAAGTTTTTTTCTCATTCTAAGATAGAACTATAGATTCCAAGAGTGAGTAGTACACATCTATGTACTTACAGTTGCTTTGCTGAGGACCTTCCATTTCCACGAATTTCATACGACCCATAGGTGCTAAACAAATAGAAAAAGTTCATAACGCTTCATTTACCAGTACTAGTATGTGTAGATATAGGGTAATTTGACAGCATACATGTACATTATATCACACAAGTTATTTTTGATTAGCGAGGCATTAAGAAGAAAGACAAGATATTGTCTGGTGTTTATAGTTTCTGATTACCATGGACAAATGGCTGAAGTTTGTAGGCGAGTTTCCTGGCAATCTCCTTGTTTGTGTCCCTACTGGAATCATAATGACGGAATTCCTGCCGATTTCTTATGTATACCAAGAGGCTCCTAAAATAATGAATCCATACACTGAGCAGGCTTCATTGAGAGAAAACTCTTGAGCCATATCAAATAGTTGTACATATGGAGAATTATTAATAATGTTTAACATAACCATTAAATATAAAATAAGACAAGGGGATTTCTAACTAAAATAAAATTTCCTCAAGATTTTTTTTTCATTTTTTACCAAACAATTGTTTATCAGCGAGTGCTCAGTATATTTTAAAAATAACAACTGATTATTGTTAAATATACAATATGCAGTCTCTGCCTCTTTTATTAACTTTACTTAAAGCTGAACACCGCTCGTAAATAGGCACCATCACGCAGGTACCTGGTATATAAACCCTTCGATTTCGTTACACCTGATTGCACACCTGAAACTCGTGGCTGACATGTAGTATTCCTTTCGTGGTCTTTGGATTTTATGCCTTTATTTCTTATTCTATGTGCATATTCTGTTTGTAAATAATGCATTGACCAATTTATTTGATGTGAGTATTCTCCTGGCTTGAAAAAAGTGCGTAAAAATTTGATAATTTCATTGCGACTGAGTAACACGGCGAGGCAAGATGTACGTCCACACAGGTGAGACCTCTACAGCGAAGTACTTAAAACTGTTTAGAGGTCTGCCCCTTATATAAGGGTTGTAGGGACAGCAGTGATAAAAGAGAAATATGGCGGACAGTGCCTATTTACGAGCGGTGTTCAGCTTTAAGCATTGAATCCTTATTTTTTAAAGATATAGTCTCATAAATGCAATGGTGTGTGCATACAAATTGAGAAACGTGTGTTATAAAAATCTGTTTGCACATACAGTTGCAGTTATGAGACTATATCTTTCAAAAAATAAGGATTTAATGCTTATATTTAGTACATAATGCACTTATGGTGACAGTTGATTGATAGTAAATGATGAAATGGTGATAGTTGATTGATAGCGATTGAGTGAATGGTAACAGTTGATTGACAGTGATTGAGTGAATGGTGACAGTTGACACACACCAGTGAGATCCACCCGTCTGTTCACACTGCTCATTGTCGTTGACCGGGAGGAAGACATATTGCTTGGTGGGGAGATTCAGGGGATCCAGGAACTCTCCTAGTTGCTCACCTACACAGAAAAGCACGAAGTTTCAACACTGTATCCATGCACATATAAATAATCTGACTCGTTGCTACGATAAAACACCAAGTATCAAATACAGTAAATTAAAATGCTTATAGCAAATTCTGATTTGTTATGTAAGAGAAAAGTTTACGATAAGTAAGGAATGAAATTGACTTCACTGTAACAGTGAATTCATTATAACAGTGTTGGCTCTAACCATGTTTTACCGTAATCAAATATAGACTTTTTGTATGTCTCCTAAAAATAATAAAGATATGTGTATGAGGAATTTTTAATAAGTGTGAAAGCAAGGGAAACTCATCTGGAGAAAACTTCCCACCTGTTTTTGATGAATTTCAGTATTGTTTTCATTGATGTGTGATAACAGACATCTTTGCTAGCCAAGGGTTTTCAGTCCACACCGCTCCCCATAAACCCTTGGCAGATCTCATTACAAAAATTCGGTGATGCGGTGGTGCTATCTAGCGAGCAACTTGAGTTGCGCCCCTTGCATATTTACATTTAAATCGAATGAAACAATGGGTAATATACACGCAAAATACAACTTTAAAACATGTTGACTTGCGAGAATCGGAACATAATTAACAATGCTGTTAAATAGGAATGAAGATATAACCTAGAGAAAGCAAGGAATGTTTTATTTATAGTGTTTGTAAGGACCTGTACCGGGGGTGAAAAAGTCGCTGATATATGAAAGCATTAATGCCATAAAACCAGGTATCGTCATCGTGAATATTGCGGACAAAAGAAATTAAATAAAATACAGCTCATTAAACCTCTAATAGCAATAAGCAGGGACGTATATACTAACGAGATAGGTAACTTCTACATTCGCCATACTATCACGTGAGCCTTGACAAGTTTGTAAATCTCTGTTCAATTCTATGCAGTAAAGTATGTCGTTTAAAAGCGATCTAGTTAGACCATCGTTAGGGAGGCACTGTACTCAAGGACTTGTGCCTTAACTTGTTAAAAGCACCAAATGTTTTACCAAAGATCACACGTGTGTTTCTTCTAAGTTTACTTACAAGCACCTGTTTTAAACGCTGCGATTGGATCAGCTACTCACAGCTGCAGCCAATCATAAAACCGAGCTTGTCACCAAGTTTTCGTAATGAGATCTGCCAAGGGTTTATGGGGAGCGGAGTGGACCGAAAACCCTTGGCTAGCGAAGATGGATAACAGATAGAAAATAAAGGTCTTGGTGGGTTTTTTTTTTAATGTAAATCTCATTATTGGAAATTTGCCCATTTACTGATAATTTCAAAAATATCATTTATGCATTATGCATTAAAGTGGCCAAATATCAAGCCCATAAAAAAGGCTGAAAGGAGAATATAAAACTTCTACTTGTGGCAGTCTTTCACCCATGTTCATCATTTTATGACACATACTCAAATACTTTTCTATGTATGAATTTTCATTGTTTAATAATATAAGAACATTCAAAGGAAAAAAATCCTTGAAACAATATAGTTAATGAACATTTGTCAGCTGATTTTAGCAAAAAATGGATAATTTTTCATTACAAAATTTAGTAAAATGTACAAACTATCTCAATACAACAAAGAATTTATCCACTTTAATTAAAACACAAGTACTAGGTCATTAAAAGGAAAATCAATACGTGAAACAATGGGAAACCTGGCCATATGTGTGTTCACATTTCCTGTCTTAAAGGAAAAATATAAAAATATACCAAAATACAGAGATTTTAGATTGTTTCTCCTACAATGCTCTCTTAACATCATTTCAAAACATATTTTCATTTCTACATGTTTTGATCTTAAATCATGAAGACATAAATTCTCCTAGTAATTCAATGGCTTTTAATACCCTGTATGCTTTTCCCTCCATGCTCATTTGAGGGAGCATGTATCTGAGACACAAGGTCTCTACAGAGTTATTGCTGATAAGAATGATTTATGTCTGTTTTTTATCTTTCTCTAACACAGCTCAAGAAATACCACTTTCTTTGTTCAATGCCCTATAATTGAACTATATTGACACTGTTTCACATGAAATAAAAGTATCCAGAAACTTTTATTTCATTTCTTATAACATTGGATTTCAAGATATGTAAGTTCTATGTTAACTTGTAATTATAAATAAATGGTCCTTTCAAGAAAAGTAACTTGCATGTCCACAAAAGGTAAAAACAGCAGTGACCTGACTAGTATCTAACCACAGAAAAGACAAGAGGCCAATAGGCCTTAACGGTCACCTGAGTTGCATAACCCATACACAAACTTGTCAAGGAGTCTCATATATGCATTTAATTAAGTTTTATTCTGGAATAGAAAAATTTTTAATTTGTAATGACGACCACCTCCCTGCCTGAAATCTTTCAAAAAGGACTATTAAACCTATAATTTTAGCGAAAAACTTAAAAGATCATAAAAGAGTGCATGACCTGATATTGAAAAGGTGCAAGACTCTGATAGAAAATAATTTTCCAACATTTATTAATTTTCAGGATAGGTTTTAAGTGTATATGTTTTCATAGAAAAGCTACATATGTATAACAAGGTGGCTATTATTCATGTTTTATCTAAAACCCCCATCCACCTGGGGCCCCTTTAGGTCACCTGAGTTTACTCAGGTGACCTAAAAATTATACCCAATGTATCTCACAAATTTATGAGTTAACTGTTAATTTTCTTATGCATTTTTTGGTATTACTGGCCAATGAAACCTTATATTTTCATTACACATGAAGAATCAGATTAATTGACTACACTTTCATCCTCACAGAATATTTCTACACTGATATTGCCAATTGCCAGTGATTCATAATATTAACTTTTAACTGGTGCTAGCCTGCTAGGGGTATTGAAAAGTGGGAGATGTTTTGAAACATCAGTCTTCTTGACAGAGTATAATTTCTATAGATGGATGACAGACAACTTCAGTGCACTCAAAAACCCCCTGGATTGAAAGTTCTTGAAAGTTCCTTGAATAATGGAATTATATATACTATATACTGTATTAAAGGGAAATTTTCGCCCCTTTCCCCTCGTTGTCAGCGGACGAATTTAAGACTGGGCGAATTCCAACATCTCAAATATCTCTCTTTAAACACAACTGTGTATGGGCGAATTCCAGACAGGGCAAAACTACTTGCAAGTGTAGAAGGGTGAAAATTACACAGGGGGAAAATAAGCCTGTATACAGTATACTATATTAAGTAGAAAAAAAATAACAGTTTCTAGATTTTAGATGCACGTTTCACTTACTAGGTAAAATTTTGATGCACTGGGCAACATCAGGGTTGATTAAGCAAAGTTTGTCAGCTGAGTGATTGAACTTCTCTCTTTCAAAATACCTACAACATGTACAAAGGAAGACAATTAAAATGAAACATTTCACAAACTCAGCATCAAAATACACGAGACATACTTCAATGTTCTAGCGGCTATATGAGGGCTGTTCACACAGCACACTTTCTTACGTAACAGTACACCTGATAAGTTGATTAACTGATTCAGCATAGAGTACCATCCACTAAGTATACAAAGTGCTTTAACATTTTAAATCCTGAAGTAAAATTGAAAGTTCTGATGTATATGTAATGTCTGTTCAAATTAACCAAAAGTAGGGATGTTCAACAAAGTTTATCATTTTACCTAGTTTTCATATAGACCACATCACAATTGAGTTTTAGTGAAGAGAGTTTTTTCTTACTTTTAACTCCCCCCCAACCCAAATTTTAAACTTACATGTTCATGATCACTAAATCTCTAGCTATCTGTCAATAACTACAGTTAATGCCAATGCAAAGATTTTGATAAAGAAGAAGCTAAATATAAATATCCAATTCTCCATTATTTGTATCCTTGCTGGAGGTTAGCTTTTTTGCTGACACAGGCATTATATAATTGCTGCACTGCCAGACACATAGAATGTAGACAAATATAGTGCTGAGTGAGCACATGGACAATTAATTGTCTCAGACTGTGCTTAATTAATATAACACATATGTCATGTGACAGGTCAACATCATTGCTTTTGCAGACAGCTGCTGCTTCATGGGCTGCTGGACACAAGCACTTAAAACCTGATGATGCAATATATCATCACCTGTGGAAAATCTACCACCTGGTCAAAAAGTCTTACAGGTTATTAACCCAAGTGATGTAACAGTATTAACTATAACGAGAAGTTGAAAAAAAAAATCATCAGTGATGTTCTTCCAAGGACGTATATATCCCTGGTTCAACAAAAAAAACTTTTGGAACGCACTTTTTAAAAACAACATCGCCAAATGGTAACGTTACGGCAAAATAATCATATTTAGCAACTTTATATTAACTTGTCACTAAAATTAAATGCTGTGTTGTCTGACATTTATGAAAAACATGTACCCTTTCATTCATAAATCGTGTCACGCTTGAATGAACGTCCACAAGCGGCAACTGTCTAGGTCACTTGGAAAAGTTACCTAACGAAATACGCTATAATACCTACTCAAAGCAGAACCCCAGCAATTTGTCATTCAGCCATTTCTGGTCGTCTAGTAGGCAAACATCTGCCTTATATAGCAGACTGTCGTGAAAATTTAAAACAACATCATTTGCTTCGTCGTCCATGGTCATCTAGCACACTCCATGTTCTGATTATTATTGTGCATCACTTCCGGGTCACGAGAAAAAACCTAAGGACTTCCGAAAGGTGACAAATGGCGGGAAAATTTAAAAGGAACACGGCTTAAAAAAATTTACTGTGAGTGGCTGTTTGTTTCATCGTAGCATCAAAGGGCATCAGGGGACACTCCGACAGGATGGATTAGGGAAGATTGGTGAAGTTTTTTTGCTTGTCAAGAGTTGGGGGTAAGTCTGCCCCCTTTCAAAATTGATGTTTAACGTTAACGTTATAAGAATAAAACTATCTCATTTAAAAAATCCGACGCCTTTAACTGTTTATGAGGACCAGTTTAAGTTATGTGTTTTGGTTGCTTCATTTAATGTTTTAAAACAAACTCTTGCAAATACAATCTATATGATAACTTTATGCTTTTTTTCAGAAAAAAATTGAATCGGGATCGACATTCAATCTTACGAAACAGGATCGCATGAAAGTCATGAATTGTTGCTGCTAGCTGAACGATTTATCCACATTTACTCTAGTTTGTAAATATCTAACTATATTTAGGAAGTGGAAACATGTCGAAATTATATCACAGAGTTCCGCTAATATCAAACATTGTGTTGACAAAATCTTTAAAGAATTTTTTGAGGCGGAGAATACAGGCATGTTTCTGCAGCACCACATCTCAGTCATCTGAAGCAACAGAGGGCGAAACGGTCACTCACCGGTTTTCCATATCTAATACGAATCCAGGGTTCTTAGAAGGAAAGTTTATGGCCACGGAAAAGTTTGGCAAACTCCGGATAGATGTTCCATTCGATATTTTTATTGAACCTCTGAATCCAGATAAGTACCCCGAGATGAACAAGATGTTTGTGAAGATTCTGTACGACATGCAGCCTGAAGAGACAGTGGATTCATCAGTCCTTGTGGCCCTTAGAGAGTGCTATGACTTTGATATGAACATTCAAGATAAGACGGAATTTACTGCGACAGGAAACTTTAAATCGAAGGTGGAATATCCTGTGAAATGTGTAGTGCAGCTTCCCATGAAGTTTGGTAAGTTCCAGAGTGTACTTATATAACACAAACTTTCTCTGGTGGAACTTAAATCAGGTCTTTTGGCTTTCAAATGTAGTACACTAGAAATAAAGCTAAAGGATCAATTCAATTAATCTAGCAATTATGAGAGCGTGTAGAAAAACATTATGTCTGTAACAGGATGGGAGAAAAAATGACGGAGCAAACCAATATTCAAAACTGGGCCCCCTGAATCTCTAGTCAGGTGCTCTACCAACTGAACTATCTGACCCTGGCGACCGAAGCGGTCTGACTGCTGTCAAATTCCTCCCGCTTAAAAGATTTTCACCCTGAAAGATTCAACATCCCAGGTTCTTTCCTCTAGCAAGAATTAACCTGTCAGTTCCAGGGTTTTGAACTGCACCAAATGTAACAGGATTAGAGAAATAATGACAGATCAGACTGGAAATTGAACCAAGGCCTCTTGAGCTGAGCTATCTGGCTCCAGCAATCAAACCCAAATGTAATGGGATGGGAGAAATAGTGACGGATCAGACCTGGATTCAAACCGGGGCCCCCTGAATGGCCTTAATCTCTAGTCAGGTGCTCTACCAACTGAGCTTTTTGGCAGCAGTGTTTGAACTGGTCTAAGTCGTCATGTCTCTTACTATGGTGAAACAACATATACTATGTATGCATGTAGTGCGGATAATATTGTTTACTGCTTTAAAATAGAGTGTTCTCTTAGGGATTCCCTGACAAGTACTAGGTTATTACCAGTAAATTTTGATAAATTTAATTTAGTGTTGATCATCGGTTTGTTAGATATCAATCATACACTACATGTACAACACTGGTATATGAATAAGTGCATGAAATTTCTGTGAGCATTTTTGATATTCTGTAGATCTAGATATCACAGCTAGAGGATATAAAACCCACATTCAGAATATGGAAAGTCAGACCATTAATCTTCAAGTAAATTCCACCAGAAAGACACAAGGGGAGACAACTTGTACTTTGAAGAGCATAAAGGTACTGCATGAAAAACGTTGATTAGCACTCCAATAAGGACAAAATTGTCATGTCAACATATATGAGGGACCAAGAAAAATGAAGTGAAATTTTGTAGTAGGAAGTACCAGTAATCATGGGTATTTTTTGTGTTAGATCTAATTGATGCAAAATTATGGTGTAGACAGTATGCATGCACCTTGTTATTTCCTTGAGAGAGAGAGAGAGATGTTTCTCTAAGAAATGATATGTAAGTGAGCTACATGTAGTTCATGGGTGATATTTCTAATTAATGCTTCTTAAGAACAGTATTTAGTCTACATTACTTCATGTGGGAAATTTCCATGTTTACATTACACCCTATATCAATGATCCCACAGTTTTTAAAGAATTTGAATAGTGGAATAGATATAATATTTAATATACTACAGAGATTTGCATGTACTGGTACTTACAAGGTGTACATAAATGTTTGCAGTGTGGAAGAATTGAGGTGGATGGCAATGATTGTGATGTCACAGTGGAAAAACTTCTACAAGGAAACTCCAGGATTACCCTAACAGGAGAGGGGGTATGTTTACATAGGAGTTTCTCCCAACAGCCATGTTATCTTGGTGTTTTTCTGATATCAATATTGATGTGAAATTAAATAGGCAGATCTACAATCAAATTGATACTTTCTTTCCATTTTGCAATATTTCCAATGTTTTTTTTCCAGGGCATAAAATTATAAAGATTTTTCAACAAATTCAACGTTCATGGCTTGCTTATTTTTAGACATCTTTGTTTTTCATTGATTTCCTGGCTCTCTGTAGAACATTACCACAGACAGGTTACAGGGTGTGAACATTGAGTGTCAGACGGACAAAGGAGACATCTCTTCCACGTCAGTGTATGGCCAAAATAACAGTTTCCATAGCAACACAGGCAACATCAAGCTTAGCAACTGTCATGGGAAAACAGAGGTCAAGGTCAAATCTGGAGATCTTAAAATAGGTAAAACATTGCGTGAAAATCTAGACCAGTCATTCAACATCTAAGAGCTATATTTGTATCATTTAATTGAAAGCTACAAAAGTTAATGTAACTTTTACACCATGCAGCTATTCTTTAAGGTGGAATAACACATCATCACTAAATGGCTGACCTCTAATCGAAACAACATTTCGTTTTATTAAAAGGATTTTATCGACGGCAATGTGTAACTTACCCCATAGCCGAGTGGATAAAGTGTCGGGCTTGTGATCCGTCCATCCCGAGTTCGAATCCCACAGGGGCTTTTGTTGTTACTTACTGAATTGAATTTTTTAGATATTCATTTTTTATCCATAAACTGCAAATTTTTCGCTTATTTGACATATGTACAGTTTATTTATCATTATATCTTTCATAATCAAATAATTTACTGTTAATTTGAGTGACTTTTTCCAGGTGTGTTATTCCACCTTAAGAAATAGAACTACCGGTATTGTTGTCATCCTTACTTGATTTCTGTATAAATATATAAACCTTTAACTCAATATTCTACATGGTACACAACGCCTGTATTATCCAAGCTCAAGTTTTGTACAAAATAGTTATTGTAGCTCCACTATTTATGACATGGTCAAATTCTTAATTTAGCACCTCGTTTTTATTGTAGATAGTAATAGTTTGTAATAGTAGCTCCTATATATTTATTGCATATGGTCAATTTCTGAAGTATACCAGGTACATTTATTGTAGACAGTTTAGAGGGAGACTTGATTGGTACAATAGAGGAAGGAAACACAGATTTGTATGCCACTAAGCCAGAGAATGTTTCCATGACATCCCAGAAAGGTTTGTGCAAAATTTTCAAGTAGCCTGTCATTTAAAAGGATTGAAAAGGACAACTCTGTCAGCTTTCTTTTCCATGCGTCATGTCAGGATGATATAAATTTCATTGACAATGTACTTACACTGGGTCATTAACCCTATCTGATAAAGCAATATCCTCACTATCACTTATAGGAAGTTAAATTGAACCAAGTGAACGGTAGCATGATGAATAGCTATTACCATTTGGTACACTCTTTCCAAATACTTTGTAAAGATTTTAAATTTGTTAAGAATTTTTTTTGTAAAATTTTTCTTTTTTTAACACTAGGAAAGATGTATATTTTACTACCAGAACATCCATCATCATCACACATTTTAGTGTTGTATAAAAGAAAAAAAAGGTCACATGTTTGATCATATTTTTCGGGCTGATTTTGACCGATTGGGCTAGGCTAGGGCCTGGTTTGTACAAGGCGTGGCTACTTAACAGATGATAACTCTGAAAAAAAAAATTGATCAAACATCACCATGACAAACCATTTTTGTGAAACAACTTTTTAAAAAAAACCCAATGATTTGTGAAGTGTAGCATGGCAAGCTTTAAAAGTCTTAGACTTTCATACAAGAGGTTTAAATTGTAAAGTAAAAATAACTGGACATTTACTCTGAGGTCCTATTGTTAGTTTATTGTTCATTTGCAGTCAGGCATTTCTAAATAATGATGAAATTATTATCCTCTAGTCCACCACTGATTTGTATGTACATGAAACTCAATATGTACATAAACTTCATCTTCACCAGACCCCCAGTTTCACTTGAATGCCATATCAAAGAAACAATGAGGTCATGAAAAAGGTCACAGTATTATTTGATTTTAAACCCCCATATTTTATTACAGGGGACATAAAACTGAAGGTTCAAGGAGACGTCAGTGCTTCTGTTGACCTGAAGGGGTCGCATATTGAATATGACAGAACTCTCCCATTCAGGGATCTAAAGTTCACTGCCCCCACTTCCCTGGAAGGTATGTCCACGTTAACTCTATGCCTCCCCCCCCCCTCCCCAACACGGACAATTAAATTTTACACTGATGTGTATCTTCAACCTGGATAAAAAATTATTAGTTTTTTTTGCTTTATGAAGTTTCCTTAGTTAGTGTGTGTGATTTAAAGAGAGCATACATGTATTAAGGATCACATTTTTTTTCAAGCATAAATTGTATCTGAGATATAAATGGCAGAAGGGTTGCTCTTTTTTCACACCCTTCCCCATATTTTGTATTTCATAACCCTAGATGCCAGAATGGTCATAGTACCAGACAATAGTCACCTATTAGAGAAAGTCATTTAGGATAAACGATACCAAAATTCTCACATGTCAAAAATTACCATGCGCACAGCTAAAATTGCTGCACATAAATTTTCACATGAGAATCATAGGAAGAGCTTTTGTGCGTGTATCTGATTCTCACGAATCATTTCATGTGCACTTAACATGATTAAGAAATTTTCATGTGCATTGCAGCCATAAGTAAAACTTTACAAATGAAAACCTTCACATAAATAACTACCAAAATACTCTCTTCCACCATCCTCCTGTCAAGAAACTGTTCTTACCCTGGAATAAGGTTAAAATATCTGGAAACATTAAAAATAAGACATTGGTAAAAGCATGGCAATGCTAATAAAATATGCCTACATATATGCTCTCACTGTAACAGTTTTGAAGTACTCAATTCTTCCATTTGGTTTGAAATTCAAATCTTCCCATGAAATGTCCTGACATGCGCAATTTTGTCTTTTAGGTATTCTTGGCGAGGTGGCCACCGGTAGAATCTCCGCAAGCACTGCATCAGGAAATATTTCTGTGGAAACTTTTGATTGGTTGAAATCACTGAACTTAAACAATAAAGAGTAAACATCGATGTAGTCTAGAGTCTACTAACAACCCCCAGCTCCCGACATTTAAGTCTTTGATAACGGTCGATGATAAATGATTTTACTTTAGCAAAAATTCATATTCTGTGTGTCAGTAAAATACAATTTTTTTAAAATTGGAATTTGATATAATTCAGAATGGTAGACAAAGCATATATATCTATATATATTATGTGTGAAATCGATAATGATAATTGGTAGTTGTTTTTACCAATATACTTGATGATAATCAAAAAGCAGACTTTCTTGCATTGGGGTTCAACAAAAATCGATCATCCAATAAGGTGTGAGTTTGTTTAATATAATCATCACCTGATGACTAGAGGAGACACAGTAAATTATGAAAAGTTTCGAAATGACGTGTTACTTAATTCTCTCTCATCCTCCCCTCATTGACACTGGATGATTATTTTTTGTTAGTTTTTTGTTTTGCAAATAAACAAGAGAAGTGATATAAAGTTGGTCCGTAAAGCCTGTAGCAAGATGCTTGGATGGTTAATAGATGTAAATGCACACCTGAACCCCAAGAAATCGCACAAATATTGTCGTTTTTGCCACCGTTTACATAGATTAAGAGTAATGAAGAAGATAATGAATTAGAATGAATGAATAAGAGGTAAACTCTTTACTATATCACACGAAATGTCACACTATCTTATAAGTATTTGATTACGTAAGTTTCAGGTTAACTGTTGGAGCCCAACTGTCATACTGTCATTCAGAAAAACCATCATGTGGGAAGCGTGCAAACGGATGAATTCCTGAAAACGCATTCACCGAGTAATTATTTTATAATAATAAAAGAAGGCAACGAACTACTGACATCTAATTATCTCACTTCTTTAACAATGCTAATATTACGTCACAGAATCTTCGTTATGGAGAATAAATTGACTGCATATATAGTTCATTTCCTTCTAATGATAGCAAAACATAGAGAAAGAGGGTGGGGGGTGGAAGAGGCCCATGGGCCGTGACAGTCACGTGGATATAAAATTTCTATGTAAAGGTCAATATAGAGTAACATTTTCAGTTTGTTACGATGCATAAATGAATTCAGTATATATGAAAAACTGGCAACTTTTCCCCATAAACTAAATGTAGTATATAAATTGGCATTCTAACTTTCACACGTGTAACGGTTTATTAATAACAATTAAATTATCATTATTTATTCAAGAAAAGGATTCAAACAAAGTAAACATGCAATTGTGACTAACGTAAACCTCACGCAATTTCACGTTAAAAAAATCACATGAATTTCATGGTACATGTAACTTGGCGTAAAATTCCCGTAAGCTAGCTCTTTTTGCGTGAATTTCATGCATATGTGAAGCACAGTTGGTTATGTTATGTCCGCTTGTAAAATTAAAACTTCGAAAATGTTCTGGTTTATTAAAAATTTTTTATTATAATGCATGTACAATTGATTAAAAATATATATTCAATGTGTATAGATATATTACACTATATCCTTGAAAATATAGTACATTAAGATATGAACTCAAGTTTAATAATAAACATATTACTCTGCATGAAATTATTTAATCAGAGATGACTTCCGGTAAAATAAAAACGTCACCAGCAAAATCGTTTGAGATGAAGAAAAAAAATTAAGACAAAAAACCCCGTCAACAACGAAAAGCTATGGAACGTCTCAGAAAATGCTGACTTAAAATATTCAGCGTAAGATCCATTAATCAAATACAAAAGGTTAATTGTGGTTATTTAATGAAATGCAGTGATAGGTGAGTGATTCATTGGTAATGATAGTCTTTGAATGATTCCAGTCAGTTTTTGTAGCTAAGACCGGGAAGTATGTACAAGCATAAGGAAGTCAGCTAACAGGTGGAGGAAAATTGTATAATTAGTGTAACGTTAAACAGAAAGTGTGGATCGAAATTACACTGTATTAATATTCTAACCACAGATGATTGCAAAATAAATGAGAGGCAATTTCCTATTAAATTTGTTTAAAATTAGATAAAATCCCCGAAAGTACACGAATGGATGAGCGAAAAACATCGAAGAAAAAAAACAATGCAAAAATAAACCAAAAAAAAAACCAAAAAACAAACCACACAAAAAATCGCAGGGAAACACACAGGTGCTTGAGGACAGGATATATATGTAATACCCCTCGTCTATAATTTTTTTTTCTATTTTACATCAAACGACAGATCCATCTAAGTACCCTAAAGTATACATTGAAATCGGTGTACATTGTATAATGGGTCCTTAAAATTCATATAGACCTTCTCTGTTATGTATATTTATACAAGTTTTTGAGAAGCTTTTGTGATACCAACGCCCATTATTGTATTGTAATAAATGATTGCAATAGCAGTTGACTTCGTCGTCGTCGTGCGCCCGTGATCGTTACAAATATTACATAAATGGGCAATCTTACATTTACATTTGCAACACCAGCTTTTAACACAATGGATCACCATACCATAGCGTATATTATTTTCAATTTCTTCATATTTTTATGAGGGAGGAGGGGGGGGGGGGGGGGTATTATACACAATTATACACATATTCTACAAGATGTTAAGAAGTTGTTAGTGGGATACTGGTGTCAAATGTTGTAATAAAAATGACAGATTACACGAGAAATGATATATATGGCAAACGCCAGGTGAAACGTATTGAAATGTATATGTAATTTATCATACACTGTCATCGGATTGATTTGTTGTTGCTCATTAAAATGTTAAATGGTTGATAAACTTGAAGTTACTGTCTTATAGTTTCAATGGAAACACTTGATTTAATGAATGGATTTATTTAAGGAATAAGGAATCATTCTTTGAGTATTATGTGTGATAATTTCGGTCGGGGCGTCTTCAAATCCAATAAAGCCCGAAGGGCTTTATGATAGATTTGACCACGCTCCGACCGAAATTATCACCTCATAATATTCAAAGAATGATTCCTTATTACTTATATTTATATTATTTCCAATTTGTACACTTTAAAACAACATTATTTTAAAACCACTATTTTTTTGTGTAGCACATGCTATGTATTACTACGCGGCGCAGCCAATACTTTTTCTCGGTCATGCTATAAGACACGCCCATTTTGTGTCACTCATGTTTTATGAAGTTATTGGGTGTTAGGGTTCAAAATTGATTCGTAATGTTATCACAGACAAAGACAGATGAAAATGTAAATATATTATCGCAAAGCTCACTTGGGTGTATTCGCTGCGAGCGATGTAGCATTGCGTTGAGTGACGACACTATTGGGATCGCGAGTTGCAGTTATAAAACAAGCATTTTCATTGGCCGTTTTAGTACCCGCCCACTCTTACCTTCTAACGTGGTATTGTTAATTTATGCACCAACTGCCAGATGTGTCGTTTTAACTCTGTATCTGAACTGCAAAAACTAAATCACTGCAATACTTGACAGTTCTCACAATAATCGCTTCTTTTTTTGTATAAACAATTGTCAAAAACACGCTGTTTAAACAGGTTCAATCCCCAATTCATTTTTCAGTATAATACATACTTCATCGATAAATTCAAATTATTTTAACGCATCAATTTAAGATGAGGCAGTATTTATTTTGTTGTAGCTTATTCCAAAGAATTCACAACAGATACTGACAATAAATATTACATATATTGCATTTTATTGAACTTTGACCGATTAATATGACACACTTAGAACTACAAGTGTGCATGTGTTTTCAAACATACACAAAATTTGAAATTTACGGCATATAAACGTGTTCAATGACTGATCTGTGATTAACGTTATTTTGTAACTTACTTAGTCTGTAGAAACATTCATTTTATTAAATGTTCCTCGACATTCATCAGACAATATTTACTACTGATGTTGACACTTTACTTGCCGCTGATTTTCTTTCGACCTCGGATTGTAAAATTCACGTGCAGATCGAGTCGCCATTTTACCGTCAGTTTTCCATGTATATAAACAAACCATACTTCTTCATTTTGCGGAGCTGGTGACGATGTTTCAAAGATTTTCAGTACAGATTTATTGTAAACAAAAAAGTGAAGACGTATGCTGTAAAACGTCTAATGGATTTCACGGCGTGTCAACCCGAATTTTCCCGTGGATCTACATTTTGCAACAAGTTTTTAGTGAGGAAAAACTGTTCAACTCATGCGATTTTCCATATACATAAATGGTACATTATGAACGGTAACGTAAAATTTATTTGTTCACTAAACAGTTTCTGACGAATTTTTTCACAATGAACTGAATAACATTATTCGATAAGCGAAGTACAATCTGTGACTGATAATCCATATGCGCCGATCCCTGCTTTTAGGGAACTTTTCTTCTTCTTTTCATTAACATTATTTACACATGTACGTAAACATCGCCCCGTTTGTTATCAAATAACTCTGTCTGTAATTTTAAACTTGCTAGTACAACTTTATGAGAAGTTTTCTTTCTCCGACATATCTTTCCACGTGTTAGCATCATGCGCATTTGATAAATGGGTGGGTCTATATAAATGCGCCAATCAGAATCTTTATTGCGCATCGCAATTGAAATACACACCGATTAGGAAGTGTCATCACTCAACGCAATGCTACATCGCTCGCAGCGAATACACCCAAGTGAGATTTGCGATAACAAGTGATGAAATATATTTGCAGCTCTGGCTGCAAAGCATCATATATTGTAACTCAATTCTAATTCGCGAGAATTTTATTTTCGCAAAACTCGCTGAATTAAATACTCATTTATAGATATTTATAAACGTAAAACTTCTGATAAATAATTTGCGAAGAATGTGTCTCGCGGTTTAATTTTTACAATTTCGCGCAAAAAGGATTTCTCGCGAAATGAAAGTTGTACAACTTACTAGTACTATATCTCGCGAAATTAAAGCGAGTACAGCTTACTATTATAGTATCCACTACGCCCACTAGTATATAATGTACAACACCGTTAATTAAATAATTTGACCTTATACTAATGGTACCTATTTGGTGTGAGCAACCTTAAAGAAGTTTGATTTTCAACGAGTTCAAATATCTCTATGATTGACATTAAACATATATTTTATGGCGGATGAAATTAAAGAGAACATTTGAAAAAGATATTTTACCAAATCCCCCCCCCCAAAAAAAAAGAGAAAAAAAGAAAATTGTTTGCTGCGGGAAAGCCAATTAGAACACGTACTATGACTTAGACTTGAGGTGAAAAGTTTAATTGAATTCTAATGAACTAAACGATAAACCTTGCTCTTCACGGCTATATATTTATTTCCAGAATGACAGTTATAAGATAAAAAATGTATTGGATAAACCACAAACTAACACAATAAAACATTATTTCTTCAGCGTATTGGTGCTGATGCGCTTGGGCGTGATATTTGACGATTCCAATCAAATCATTAGTAATATCGAATTAGCTGGATTTAAAAAGAGTTTCTTGGTGGAGAATTCTATTGTATCAATATCGGTTTTTGTTCCTTGTAAGTCACGATCACTCTCTATAAGATGACGCAGGGTTTTGATAGAATTGTTCAACCCTCCTAACAAAATAGCTATCTGTTTTCACATTTATTGATATCATAGGGCGGAGTGATTTGCTTGCATTGCATTATTGCAGCGCTGAGATCAAAGGACATTTAAAACGACTTTCAGTTATGTTATTGATACAAAGCATGCCCGGTTGTACATTCAAGCGAATTTTTTTTAAATACCTGAAATACGTAATAGAAATAAGGATATTACATCACCTTATATATACTAGATATACAGTGCAGGTAAAAAAAAACCAGGTACGACATGACTCATATAATAGACAAGTTATTTAATACATAAAAAAATAATTTATATTGCGTGGGAAAATAGGTCAAAACGTGACATTGTAAAAATGTATAATTGTACATAAACTGTAAATTGGTGGTATGTTATGATTTCGTTTATCTACAGAGTTATACAATAAGCTTAAGGTAAAAATGTTGATTGAAAAGAATGAACAGTTATATAACACCCTTCCTATGAATTAATAATTTTGTTTTGTTAATTGTTCGTCAATCAATCAAATAATCTTAAGATTAAATAAATACATGTTCATATCAGATTTCTTTTGGAAATTTTAACACTATGAACACTCAGCGATTAAACTGTTAAATAAAGAGAAGTTTTCAACTTTTCTTGAGATCCACATCCGCATTTCTCATTTTTCTCAATAAAATCCGCATACTGATTAAAAAAACGTTAGAAGAACATGTAAGGTGATATCTAAGAGCTGGACTAGGTTCATGTTTTAAAGTACAATAACATTCAACGAGGTCAAAATGCCAGACGAACTAAGATGGTCTTTATTTCTGTTGCATGCGGATTTTGCGTTACTTCCGTGAATGACTTGTTTCCTGGAATCGTGTAAGCCGATTATTACGTAGTATTATTACGAGTACTGTGAGTCAACAGAATTTGATCAGAAATTGTACATTATATAAATAGTGCCTGCTTGGGAGGGTACCAGTTGAAATTGACACCCCGAGAAAACCATTGTCAGCCGACGCGAAGCGGAGGTTGACAATGGTTTTCAAGGGGTGTCAATTTCAATTGGTACCCTCCCAAACAGGCACTATTTATTTTATTATACTGAATGTCTTAATTTTATATCAAATTTTACTGCTTTTATGTAGAAAAAGACGTGAGTTCTACGGCGAACCGTGCGCGCATAATTTACGCGCATGTAACAATTCGTTCTTTCGGCCCGTTGCCAAGTGTGTTGCTAACGCTGAGGGTATGAGAACGGATTGTCAACTGCGTCTTAACCAATCACATTTCAGTATTTAACATGAAAGTATAATAAAACGTAATTGTTAAACTATTCAGTATTTTATTTTGGTTCTGGCGGTGTACAGTTCTTCATATGATAAAGCGTACCGTATATTCGTATTTTCGCGATAATCTAATTTTCGCTTTATTTCACATGCATCACTTTCACATCTCAAAATACTGTACGCAAATTGATACTTTTTGTAATACAAAATGTTTAATCGCAAAAAAGCTGACGCAAACACAAAACACAAAAGCTTACGTTACACAATTTACTCCATTTTTTCTCTTGTGACGTGCACCCCCCCCCCCCCCAAAAAAAAAAAAAACAAACAAAAAACCAAAACCCCTAAAACTACATACAGTTTATTCTGTTCTCACGATAACGTTTGATTATGACTTGGTATATTTTACCAAATTGAGAATGTTTAAAGCTTAAGGTTGAATTTCAATCTTCTTAAAAGACAACAATTACTCTTGAAATGCTTAATTGTCTGTGAAGTTTAAAAACACATAATCTGACCCAAAATTTTGTACTATAGACTATCAAAAAATATTTAGAAGTAATCCAAAAATCATTGTTTATAAATCAAAGAGAATCGTTTACTTTCTTAATGAATTTTTATGTGTGGGTTAGCTGTCGCATAGATTTGTATAGTATATGTCAAAATATTTCTTGTCAAATATGAAAAATGATCAACCAACTCTAGCGTTGGTGGAATAATCAGGTGACATTTTAAACCAGGAACGTTATCAGGGGTTTTATCATAATTAATATCAGGCTTAATTCAGAAACCAAACACTTTTTATCATAAATGAGCTGAAGAGTAAATTGTTTCGAAATCTCTTTACGTTTTTCACCTGTGGTTGTAACGTGTCCATATTGTATAACGTTTCACACATATTTTGTAAGTAACGTTTGCTTTTGACGAACTTAGCCACCAATGTGTTCAAAATTTATATCTAAGACAATCAAATGGTATGTTATATACATACAGTTAATGCGCAAATGTCTTTTTAAAACCTTTTCAACAATATTCTAGTATGTAGTTAATTGAAAATTTATAACCCGAGTAATCTGATAAGATACAAATGTGCAAACGTATATATATAAATTCTATAATTTAGGATAGAAAATGATTTAGACACCTATGGCAAATACGATTTTCTACGCAGATAATTCAAAAAGGCTGTATCATTGTTTGGAAAAAAAAATCTTTTAATATAAAACCAATCGTCGAAGCGAGTAAAAATCAGGGGAGTGTGAAGATTATATTTGATCCACATCTGATAACCTAATTGCACTGTCCCATATCTACTGCGTACTTGTATAAATAACACCACCATACATCGATATCATACCTTGTTTTCTTGAGTCAAAATCAAAAAGTCAGGTATAACTGAATATATCTATAATGCACAACAAGGCCAGATTACATTGTGTGTGTGTGTGTGTGTGTGTGTGTGTGTGTGTGTGTGTGTGTGTGTGTGTGTATTTATATATATAAGAAACAATTTTCAAGTCATGAAATCACGCGATATCGTTTTAATTGTTTTCTAAGATTTCGGGGGGGGGGGGGGGGGGGGTGGACCCATGAGCCCCATACCTTTACAGGAAGGGTTGATCCTTCCAATACCTACTCCAATTCAGCTTTTTGCGCCTCATGAGATGTCTTCGATTCCACACTAGGCTGCATTTGAACAGAAAGGAATATACGCATCCGGCTAGTTTACTTCTAATTGCTATTTGCATTTCATAATATAAAGTACATCATTAAGAGACAACTATGATTTAATTAGTGCATCTATTGGTAACTGACGTTCATGAAGTTCGGCAGTTCATGAGATGATATAAACCACTGAATGGTGGAATGAGTAATGCCATTGTGTCCCATGTTTGTCTAAGATAGTCACAGATCTGCGGGAGAATTTGGTGAGCCGAGAATTCCATGGTCTTACGTAATCATTTCAAAAGCCAGCAAAACAAATTATAATAAAACTAATGAAAATACTGTTTTTTGGGGGGATTGATTAACTAAGCACCGTAAATGGCATCTTTTTTAAAAAAAAATTCTCATGCAATGATATAGGATGATACTGAAAAATAATTTTCAATAAACTTAAGTTTCCTCCATTCTGTACGTGCGAATCTTGTGTTAGTGTCTATTAATGTGTTGTATGTACGTTTAACCTGTACAATGGCATATGGAAATCACAAATACAATAGATTTATTAGATATAGCAATAAACAGTGAATTATTTTCAATATACAAGGTACAAGACTAATATTGACACCAAGGTTGGGTTGTGAAATATAGAAGTTACATAAATCTGTTCCTGTATCTAAATTTGTTTATTAAAAACAAATTAAGGGTTTTTACGCATGATGTTCTAACATTACAGAACAACAATGGCAGATTTCTTGTATTTCAAATAAACATGTTCACTATTCAAATTATTTTGTCTACACATGCAAATAAAAAAACAGCTTGAATTACTCATAGCATTATTTAGCAAGAAAATCAGGTCTATATGTACTTAAGATAGTTCGACGATTAGATTGATGATGCTTCAAAATATCACAATAATAGCGAAAGAAGTCGGACGATGATGATGAATGACATCTATTGTCTGAAGTAACTCTGTACTCGCTGTCCCCTGTAATAGAAGAAACCACTGATAACTGTTTACGACTCTTTATCATGACTCCCAGAATTTCAAGTCTATCTTTTATATACTTTGAAAAAAAAAGATTTAAAGAAAAAATTCAGATGTTTGATTGATTAAAGATGATGTTAGATTTGAATTTGAATGGAATTTTTGAGGTCACAGGAATAAATTCAAATAATCAATGCGTTGGATTTATCAGTGTTTATTTTTAAGGTGGAATAACACACCTGGAAAAAGTCACTCAAATTAACAGTGAATCATTTGATTATGAAAGATATAATGATAAATAAACTGTACATATGTCAAATAAGCGAAAAATTTGCAGTTTGGGGATAAAAAATGAATATCTGAAAAATTGAATTCAGTAAGTAACAACAAAAGCCCCTACGGGATTCGAACTCGGGATGTACGGATCATAAGTCCGACACTTTATCCACTCGGCTATGGAGGAAGTTGGAAATGATTGCCGTCGATAAAATCGTTTTAATAAAACAAAATGTCATTTCGATCAGAGGTCAGCCATTTTGTGATGATGTGTTATTCCACCTTAATGACACAGAGAACATATAGTGCTTTTATAAAACGTTATGTCAAGGGTGTATATTCATATACAGTGTTTTAAATTTTAATTAAAATAACCGAATTTCCATATAATGAAAATAACTAAGTAAACGTAATTTTTACCTTAACCTGGCAAAGGTATTTTACATTTAATTTTCTTAGTTTTACATATATATATATATATATATATATATATATATATATATATATATATATATATATATATATATTTTAAATTTGTATTGTATCTCAGAGATTGTTTACATTGGTTTGTTAGGAAGGATCTCATTGGTTTAATCTTATTCTTACTAGTACTCGAGCGGGGTAATGCGCATAATGTTTTTGATGGTTTTCAAGAGGTCATTGGTCTTAGTTATTTTTTCGAAGGAAATTGTGAGTGATAATTTATTGGACTAAATAGTTTTAAAGATCATGAAATACTTATCTGCATGTTGCACATGATTTGCCAAGTATTTTCACGGGGGTGATAATTTCATTTCTTTGACTAAACGTTGTAGTCTTTTATTACCTGTTCCTATTCGAGTATTATCATTATTTGAATCATTGCTTGTTAATCTAATTGTATATATAACAACCCAATCAACTTTCAACGTAAATGACACTATCACAATCAAGAGATACAGAGCATTTGTTATTTTCTTAATATTGTCTTATAGATGAAACATCGTTCAAAAAACTTTCGGTCCATTCAAAGTAGAAACTCCTACTAAAATTGATCTACATGTACTTAAAACTCTCTTAGTATCTTATTACTATCCTGTCAAAAAAGGCTAAGACAGATGTCCTCGTGTCGTGTAAACCATCCAGAAACCTTAGCATTACCCAGTTTGATATTAAAGGATAATATTAAGCCAATGAAATCCTTTGTGTGCAATACAAATGAATTGATCTAAAAAACAAATGAAATATTTTACAATGGAAATTATACAATACAAATAAAAAGAATACAACACAAATAGAATTTATACAATACAAATGAAAAATTATACAATACAAATAAATTAATACAATGCAAATGGAAAACTATAAAATGCAAATGAAAAATTATAGAATACAAATGAAAATTATACAATGCAAATGGAAAATTATGGAATTCAAAGGAAAGTTATAGAATACTAATTATACAAGACAATTGAAAGTTTTTACAATACAAATGGAAAAGATTGAATATTGCAACGTTTGACATGCCATAGTCTTGTGTACTCTCATTACATAAATTTAAACTTTCGGGACTTGATCTTTAATCATCAAATATAAATAAACATTGAAATCAATTACACGTATAAGATAGGTATTCATCAAGAAAATTCTGACACTAACTAAGCATATCATTAATGTCTTTAATGATTGTTGCGTACCATTAATGTGGTTTAGAGAATAAAACAATAAGGGGAAAAATGAATATTTCCATATCTTTTTATGCATCCTTGATCAGAGATTTATAGTGTAAACACATTAATTTTCGTGTTGTTCTTTATATGAGTTGAGTTGAACATATTTTATTGACTAATAATGTCAAAAGGATTGGACACAAGTTCCAAAAACTTAGAGAGTCCTCTCCTTGTTGTACATAATATATTACAATGCCATACAATGCCAGTTAACATTTATAATAGGTATAGTACACTTAATGAAATAGAAATGAATGCTGTAATACTGTAATACTGTGCAAATCTAAAATTAGAATTAGGATGGATAAGAAAGTTATGCAATTACATTTAAAACTTAGGTAAATCTTCCACACTTTTGTATAAATGTATGAACTTCTTTAAATATTTTAACATTTTCATCATAAGATAAAGTTTTGTCACCCCAAAGTATCAAATGTACATCAATTATATTCAAAAAGTTCAACGATAGAAGATTATACATAAATGATTGTCTTAATAATGAATATTTTTTACAAACGAAGAACAAATGATGTGCATCTTCTAAACTTCCACATGAACACATTGGGTTGGCTATTATATTACATCGATGAAGATCATAATTGAGAACACAATTATGCCTTAATTTCGTATGAATGATATTTAAAAATCTTTTACCAAAAGAGAAATACGTAGGAGGCTTTGTATAATCGCTCTGTAGTGTTTTCTTAAAAATACTTAATGAAGTAGCTTCCCTGGTATTAGTACTCAGACAATTCCACTTACGAATAGTGTCTGGAAAAAATGACTTGTTAAAAACTTCTAATCTACATCTAGGCAAAGAATAGTTTGAGGAGTTTCTAGTATTATAGTTGGAAGTGACATTTCTAGTTACAGGAGTTATATCTTTTAGATAAGAAGGAACAAGATTATTGTGAATTTTAAACATAGTAGATAATTTAAAGCGGTCTCGTCTCTTTATTAATGGTTCCCACCCTCTTTCCAAATATAGAGAATTTCTTGAAGCTATGACTGAAAGACCTGAAACTATTCTTGCTGCATATAATTGGACCTTTTCAAGCTTATCAATATCAAATTGGGTACATCCAGACCAAACTTCAACAGCATACTCTAGTTGTGGTCTTATAAATGATACATACATTTGTGCTAAAATATCTCTAGACACAGTAAATTTAAGTTTTTTAAGTAGACCAAGTTTTTTGTAAGCTTTTTTAACAATGGTGTCTATGTGATTAGACCAACTTAAATTTGAAGATAACAGTACTCCTAGATGCTTGTGTTGTGAAACATATTCCATACCTTCCACGAATAATGCTGGTACATCAAAATTTAAATTCGTTAGACTTTTATATTTTTTACCTGGTAAGCACGAATTATACTTTTGCTGTATAAATATGGAAATTGGAAATATTGTTGACATTTTCTGCACCGTTGCGTGGGCTACAAATATCCCGTAGAATTCATGATTCACTGTCGATACGATGTGCATTTTAATTGAAATAATTAATTAATTAAACATAAAAAAATATTTTGGCAATCTTTGCGTTTCGTTGTGTCATGCGTAAAAAATAAATTAAAAGACATTAACATTTTATATCTTATAACGCGATAGAATTCAGCATCGTAATTTCCAGCGTATATGTAACTATATAAGTAAACAAAAACATGCCTTTTCACCGTCATTCATAATTGACGCAAATTATAGCTTTAAGGACGCTGGGTGGTCAACAAATTAACCATCAGAACTTCCTTAAAGTTTTAGATACGATGTCTTTAAATAGCTATAAACTATCATCTAATAAAGAAAGAAACCATGTATTTTATCTTTGAAATTAAATGGTTTGTAACATATCTACACAGAGCTCTTTTTTTAAGGAGATTAATATAGTGTATAAATGGCCACGACCATCCAGCCCTCCTAATGCTCTCACGTGGAATAGGTCAAATCAAATGAACAAGCAAACAATCAAGCAAGCAAGAAACAAGCAAACCAAGTTCAAGATCAATCTACCCAATTACAAGAAATCACATGTAAGATAATCACACGTATATATTTGGTCATCAAAAGTCTCACGTATTACCATAATAATTAAATGCAGCCAGAATTCAAATCATTGAATGTACAACATAGGTATTGGCAATTAATTCTAATTTAGTATTTACATGTAAAAAGATTTTGTTTCCCTAATAGCGAATACATTAGAATTCATTAACTCCACTACCTAAAGTAGCAGCAATAACTTTCTGTTGTTAGCACCAGAAACAGGTTTCTGATTGGAAGAGGTAACACTCTCTCTCCGCCCTCCAAAAGAATACTTGATTCGGTGGTGGTATCACGGAAGTGACTTAATCAAAACACCTGTA
>WFKH01010343.1:4752-15496 GCA_016163765.1 Magallana hongkongensis | reverse complement strand
TTACTTATACTTGCATTATATTAGAATTATAGATAATAAAAGAGATTGCAATATATTATGCAATTTTTTAAAAGTGGTATGTGGAACACAATTATTATTATCGATTTGACTCTATGTTTATTTAAAGATCCATTTTTTTAAATAATTTGAATCAAATATTTTAAATCTTACCATATAGCACAATGCTGATTTTATTATGAGTAGTATTTATGTTGTAAGTCTACGATTATCTTCTTCACTTCTCGTCAAATTCATTTTAAAAATTCAAATTAAGATCAGTCAGTAAAATTATGTTACGGAAATGTATATCACATTCCAAAAATAATTTGTAGGGGTATAAGGTTAGGATTGAAATCACCCCTGGACAAAAACCTCCTGACTTCGCGTCTGCTTTTGAACTTTTATCATTCACAAAGAAAGATAACTCGTGTCAGAAACAAGCAAAAATGTATGAATTTCTACTAATTGGCACAGATATCAAACTCCTAAAATCTGAAGAAATTTCTTTTATGTTTAAAAATTTTGTGATGTTTTCTGTATTTCAAAATCTTAATTTTAAGACATTATGAAATGAAAATTTCAGAGATAGTGTCAAAAAATATACACATGCTATTTATTTTGCGAATTTAAAATAAATTGCTTATAGCAGATGTCCTTGATAATGCTATGTTAGCATAAGCAGAGGTTATGTTGGCATTGCTTCCCTCGCCTTTAGACGAACAAGTGCATGGATATGGTACATGTAATTGAAGATAGACAACCGGGTAGGCAGACGTACATGTACATTCAATATGTGTAACTCTGAGAGTAGCTTCACGTCGGACTGGTTAAAGGGACTTATACACAATTTATAATCAAAATTTTTTTATTTATTTTTTTCTTTTCATTTTTTAATTTATATATATAAAATGGTTTACTGTGGTATTTTGAATGATTGACCAACATTTAAACTTTTGAAGTCAAGTTAAAAGTAAGATACATAGGTTAGAATTCATCGTTATTTGTAAACTTGTGTGTATTTTGTTTTTGTTTTGTTTTTTGGGTTTGTTTTTTTTGGTTTTTGGGGGGTTTTTTTGTTTTTGTTCTTTGGGTTTTTTTTTTTTGGGGGGGGGGGGGGGGGGGGGGTTGACATTCATTTTGATGAGCATAAAAAATACCCAAAACAACCATTTGATTTGATTTAAGTATAAAAAAAAAGATTATATCAGTTTGATTCATTTATCAAAATATATAAACATGATAAATCAACGTTAAACGAAAATTATTACATTTATATTATCTAAAACTAAAATATTTTCGTTTTCACTCATTCTTTTTTACAATGATTCCTGTTTGAAATAACAATTATTCGCGGACGGACCGCAGGCCGCCCGCTTTAATGCACACTCGCCGCGCTCCGGCCCGAAGCGGGGCCCACTCGCAGCACATCTCCGCAGACACGTCCGACGAAATGAAAAACCCGCGCTCAGGGTACCAGAACGGCCGACCGCGTCAAACTCGGGCCGCAGCCTGCGCAGCGGATATTATTGTAAACTTTCGCGATATATCTCATTTCGCGTTTATTTGCAAAAGTTTCGCGTTATGTCGCGATAATTTTATATTTTTTAACCTACGAAAATGACCTCATTGGGCTTGTGTAGGGTTGTGCCTGAAAAAAAAAATCATGGATCTGTGCCTGACGCACCTCATTTTATCATTTCTCTTGCAACACCGCATAAATATTTTAATTCCGGAACTGTTAAATTCGATACGGTTTTATTTTTAGATTATACATGTTACTTCCAGTTGTGTTCAATACCTTTTGCAAAATTTTGAAAATAGGTAATTTTGCTGTTTTTGGTGAGTATTTAAATTTTAATGAAATAACATCAATGGTGAAAGTAGAACAACGAATGTTTTGTCTATTGCTATTGCGTAATGCAATAGTTATAGCGACACAAAACCGAGGAAACGTTCATTTATGGTTATATTTTCAGTTTCTGTTTTAGTGTTTAAAAAATCGTGAAACACACCGGAATCCATGTCATATTAATAAGAACAGTAATTTATAAATAATGTAGTTTTTATTTATTAGTTATTTATGGCTGTACAGTGTGTATACATCAGCTGATCAGTTGCGGTACAATCTAGTGCTAGGGAAGATAACTCGTTCATTCTTAATAAAGTAATTCATTATCATGCTATACAGCCCCTTACCATTAATGCTATTTGATCACTAAACCTTACTCTTTGAATCAACTGAAAGTATTTTTGACTTCAGTAATGTTTTGGCATGACATCCTTTTACTTGATACAAACAGGGACGTATATACTAACGTTAGTATATACGTCCCTGATACAAATTTTAAATTAAACTCAAAAAGAGCTCTTATAGATGAAATGATTCAGTTACATTTGTAATCATTTTACAATCATCATCATAATATTCATTGCAAAAGTTTCAACGTTTACAAAAGTAAAATAAAGAAAAGCTGCTGAGCTATTCAGAGAGCATACAAATCCATGCATATATATAGAGAGAGAGACAGAGAGAGACATGGACAGACAGAGACATGGAGAGACAGAAAATGAATATTATATACCAAAATATTTAGTCATAAAGTATCACCTAGTCTGTTTACTGTCTACATATTATAAAGGGTGTGCAATAACAAGAAAGCAAGCTTCGGAGTCTGATTGTCATCTATACTTCTTTGACCGATGAAGTCTTTTGTTTGCCATTGTTCAAGTTTTGTAGCCTCTCCCTCTTATTTTATGTCTGAGTCGGCACCTTGTATAACGTATGTGAAAAGAATGTTTTTGTGTAGCAATTATTTCACAAAAGGTGGCGCCAATGAACTAACCAAACTTGCATGGTAATGTTTTTATTTTGGCTTAAGCCTAACTTCCGATCACAGTATTCACACTATAATCCAGAAAGAAAATATAACCGGTGCTTTAATGAATTTGATACAATGGGAGATCTCAATAGCCACATTTTCAAAAAAAATTGTTAGTGCAAGCTAAATTGTTTTGTCAATAAAAAAAGAGGACGCAACAGATGTACTTTTAAATAAGTACTTATAGTTGCAGACCAAAACACTCCTTGCAATTTTAAGGAATGAATGTTTACTCTGTTGCTGAATATTTGCTGAATATTTCTCGTAAATGTTATTACATTTGAATTGATCAAAAAATTCAAAATCTATACCCCCCCCCAATAAATAAATATCCCTTTGTTGAATTTCAGATTTTCAAATTACCTGTTGGTACATGAAGTGATGCTGGAGTAGGGTATCAGTATATTTAATGATAGAACAAATATGTATTTGAGGGATCTCTTTTAAATGTTCATTTGTACAACATATACATAAACTGCTGTGTCATCTACAGGTATTTCACATGTTGTCTTTTCATTCCTTGCATGTGTATACTGTAGCCTAATTTGGTTGAGTATTGACTTTTTAGAAGAAGCAAGAATTTGTACAAGAATTTTGTATTTCTCTCTATCAGAGTACATATATTGCTTGGTCATTCATTTTCACTGTGTTTAAATAGAATTCAAGAAACAGGAATGAAAATGATATTGTCACAAACCAAGGCTGTTACTTTGACCATGGCTGATTATACTGTTACACTATAGGGCTGGTTTTAATACTTGAATATACTTACATGTATATTGGTCCACTTTGGAGTTACTTGGTCCAGTATCAAGTTATTCTTTGTACATGTATTATGGTACCTAAACAAATTGAATGACCTCAGTGACACCTCAAAGTATGATAATTACTTTACCCCAGAGGATCATTCATTTGAGAACCATACATATTCAGTACTCTGATATGTTTTAGCCCAGTAGAATTATCTGCCATGAATGTTTCAAGATTTTTGTTTAGGCCCATTATACTGCATGTTTATTGTAAATTCAATCAATCCAAAAACCTAGCTATTTTTAAAAAAAATATTATAACTAGGGTAATAAAAATACATATTCCATATTAAAAAATAGCAACTCTATGGAAATGCCCTTACCGTAAAGTCTTGTGTATAACACACACTTTTTATCAGCAAAAATTTGATCAAAAGTGGGGGGTGCATGTTATACATAGGAACAAAATCTTGCCCCTATTTATCAGGCCGTGATTCTGGATACGGCAGGAGTATGACTGCCGATATCACGTGTTATGCAAGTTGTATGAGTGTAAACTAAACTTATATTGTCAGAAATACTTTATTCTTAATTTTATTTCCATGTATTAAAATATTTATCCACTCTGACCACTGTAATTTACAAGTAGGTCTAGCCTATTGTGCCGGAAACCATAAAATGGTAATAAAAATACTTTGAGAAATATAATATTTTATATATAACCCTAAAAAAAATTTATGACTTATTTAAAGGGCAATTGCATTCCTCATGTTCCTCTCTTTCGAGGATAATAAATTCACTCTCTACCACTCAAGAAGTCAAGCAATAATAATGAATACACTGGAGGTTACGTATTTTACACCTAGGAAATTATTTAAGTGTATGAAGTAGAAAGAATATTCATTTATAGTTCTCCTTGAAAAGCAAGTGAAAAATTCCTTGAATTTCTTAGCTACAAAAGTGACATTTTTGTTTGGAAAAAATAAATAAGTTAAATTATTCTCATTATTCTTTCATATTTTCCACGAAAAATTAAATCTGCACTTTTTTAGCCAATTGATGCCTATTAGACTTAGTCTAGACCTTTTGTAAATGTAAATTTGGAAATCACATAAAGTCTCATATGTTGCGGTATATATATATTTTTTAGCCTCTTTGGTTAATCAAAATAAAAACTCAATTTACTTTATGAATTTTACCCTCAGGCCTTTCAATATAATTGCTTTAACTGAGCATAATTGTAAATCATGTTAGCTAACGAATCAGTGAAGCTTGTTTAAGATCGTTAGATCATTATGCATGTTAATTAACGAAGGAATTTGCTTTTACTTTTCAGAAATGTTAAACTTGATGTTTAACTTGATTGAAAGGTAAAAATAAACCTTGTAGTTGAACTGGAATTATAAATAACCACCTTTTTTCATTTACATTATTATCTTGGGGGGGGGGGGGGGTCATCCCTGGCCTGTGAAATGCATATAGATACTTATAGATATATACAACAATGTTTGAGGATTTTATATTGCAAGTTTATGTTTCCAAATTAAGTATGAATGAACTTTATTTGAAGAAATATTCTCCCATTTAGTTGCTAGTTGATACTTTGTGTTATCTTACGATGCTGGTACTTTATATTTAAAAAAAGATAAGTAAATTTGAGAGGTGTGGAATAATGTCATAAGATTTTATCTTCCAGTATACCGGTAAGTGAGATGTACTTACAAAAATATATATAATGAATATTCCATTTGACAAGCGAATAGCTACTGTATTCAACTTTACTGAAAACTAATTTGTATTCCATCTCATGGGGAATATGTTCCTTGTGATGATATATATATGTTTATACATGTACTTCTTAAGGAGACTTATATATCATATCTACATGCATCTCATCACCTAGAAATTATTCAACGCCATACAAATTATATATGCAGTACATGTTTTTAACTTATTTTTCTCAATGATACATATTATTTCGTCAACTATTTTTTGATTTTATTTGGCATTCCAGCATATCACCTATGGACTTTGACTAATATCAAATAACAAGTTAAGGCCAGTGGGAATTTAATCATACCTGTGAGTTGACCATACCTGTAATTGCAGGTAAATGATTTTCAAATAGCAATTAACTGTCATACCTCCTGCTAGCCCTAACATTATCTCAGTGGGGTTTATATCCCCCCTTTTCTGCACAACAAAAAGAGGTTTCACTCCCAAAATCACTCAAAATATAGAAGTAATTAGAGGTGCTTCTAATTTCAGGAAATAGCAGTAATTGCACCCAGCAGGGAGTCAGGTCTCTTGGTGATTTATGGTACATTAGTCCACATCAGGCTGGAAGGGTACATGTAACATCATACTGTCAATTTTTTAAGAAGTCATTTCCTGTTGACAACGATTCAGGGACCAAAGGAGGCTTGAAAGAAGGGTGCACATGTAAGTATAATAAGATGAGTGTGTACGTAATGGCCGGAAAACAGAGACTGATATTCATTTGTATTTTAGATCCTGTTCAGAAAATATTGCTTGATTACATATGTATCTATTTGAAGATCCTCACAGTCAATTCAAACTAGAATCTTAAATTAAATTACAATTTTTTTTTTGAAAATTACTGCATGGATATTTATGTAAAATCATTTAAATCTTGCAAATATACACATGTATATACATGTACATTGTAATTCTGAGATAACTTATGAACACTAGAGAGTATACTGCATGCAGATTTTGTATCCGATGTGTTATATGGTGTGTTATATGGTATATTCTATAGTTATATTTGTCAGGATATACCGATACATATTGATGTATTATATTGGTTTGACAGAAGTTTATGGAAATCTATATTTGGCTGTTTGTCTATCTGTCTCCTTCTCTCTCATCAAATACTTATTCTAGCTGGCCTCTAGTTGCTTGCAGTATGCGTTGGACACAAAGTGTACAGAGAGTATACATAGTGCGGCTTAATTCATTTCTTTCAAGGAAACATAGGGTTAAAATTTTGGATTTCATCCCAGTGGTAATGTGTAATGTCAGCTGAATTTCATTAATTTTTTCATCTCCACAACCCCTTTTAAAAACCCAAACAATTCAGCAGGTGCTTGTGTTTGCTGACGTGCATGAAATAATTATTTAGCATTTCTTATATCAATAAACATAAAACTAATGAAATCCATGTTATTGAGATTAGAAAATTAAAAAGGACTTGTGAGGACTGTTAAACAATTCATTCATTAATTCTGCAGTGTCGTCCAATAAAAAAACGGCATTCTAGCCGGAGGCGTTCTGCCGACCTCAATTTTCTCATTTCCATAGGTATGTTATATGCGGTAGTTAGTTTTTGTCAAAAATCATATACGCGCGCGTGCAGAATACCATGACAGAAATTTACATCTCATTAACATATATGTCACATCAAAATTTCCCGCAGTATTCTGCCTAACCTGGTTGTTAAATTATTTCCACAAGGTTTCACCTGGAGTTGATAATGTTTGCTGACAATGTAAATGTCCTCAAGCTTTCAAAGTTGGGTTATTTTTGGACCATCTGCATGTGTTTACAAGGAATTCCTGAATACTTGATGGGCACAAAAATTCTTAGTTTATTGCTTAAAAAATTTTTCAAGTATTTTATTTACGATATATGCTTGAAATTAATTGACTTTCATGGTTCATGAATACTTATCAGAGGAATTTGTTAGATAAATTGTTGGAAAATGTTGATTTTTTCATTGGTACACAAGCCTTATGTGTACTTGTTTTAGATGGGAAACAGAAGTATTAAATACATGTACAATGAAACTTTTAATAAAATTGAAATTGAAAAAAAAACCAAATAAATGTTTTCAGCTTTTGTAACACCGTTTTGTGACTTTGTGTCATAATTTAGTCATATGTTCTGGAATACCAAAGCTATGAACATCTGAAGAAAGATGTTGACCATCCTATGATATTTCTTAGGCCTGTCAATGGTCTCTCTCCTTATACAGAGAAAACTTCTCTTACAAAGGGTCAACACCATATTTGAGGTTGGATCAGCTGATATGTACTTTAAAAGAAACTTTAGACTATGATTAACTATCACAGGCCATTGAGGTCATATCATATTATATATATAAGTTGGGTTTTTTATTCGCAAAATTAGGGGGGGGGGGGTCATCTTATCTTTTTTTTAACAGATGTAGACATTGTAAAAAATATACTTTTCCTCTCTGAGATTTGATAAAAGAAAGCCACATGTTTATTTAGGGTATCTTTCTTTATCTAGGGGAGATCAGTTGACGTTTACAAAAAGAATGAGGTCGACTTTCATCAAATGGCCAGCTTGAATGTACTTTTGATGGAAGTTTTCAAAATATCCGGGTTCCCACTTGTAAATATTTGTTTGATAATTAGTCAAGAATTTTACCTTTTACGTGATAACACAGTGAATACCATCTACCTTAGGCGATCCCATTAAAATTTTAATCACCGATGGTACACAAATCGGAAATGTTTTTAAAGATGTCCCGAGCCTTAGAGTCTTGCTAACATTCAATTTGTGGCAGAATTTGACATTTTTTGGGCATGTTCATTGTCTTAACTGAAATAAAATACTGAATTATGTCAGTGACACATTAACACAGTTGTTTGATTTTTTAAATGATCGAGTTTTGAAAAATTAATTTGAATCTATTCTCATCAGATTGATATCCTTTTTTTACTTAGAAGTTTTGTTTCTTCAACTTCATTGCATTTTATTTAAATTTTTAAAATACTTTTCTTAAAGAATATTTTATATCTTAGCTGTGATTCTGTACAAGAAAAATTGCAAGATACTAAGATGACTAGATTTTTCTATATTTATTCAGAAAATTTAGAAACTTGTGAATTGTAGAAATTTTACAAAATAATGCTTTTTCCCAGAGAATAATATTGAGAGAAAGAATTTTTTTCCCCCGTGAATAACAGAGAGAGAGAGAGAGGATAAATATCAAGTTAACACTTGAGTGCTTTCACAGTATTTTGCGCCTTTTTGTGGATCACAGAGCCTTAGTCTTTTTATGGAACTCAAAATAGCAATAGGAGAATGATTTATGCCCAGGTATTTTACATACATCACCTTTGTTACAGAGCAACAAAAGTTTTATGCTACAACACCTTCTCTAAGGATCAGTAACCAGTATTGTACCTTAGCTGCTAAATATTTTGTCATTAAAATGGTGACAACACCCAAAATGTGTTTCTTTTAATTTGCACACCTTTCATCATTGCTTTTGTGTGAAACTGTTCTCTGAGTGTGAAAAATAAGTTCAAGACCACCCCAAAGGATACAAAGGATCAATAACAAAGTTATTGTGTTGGAGATATTTAAGTTACCATAATGAACAAGAGTATTTCAGTTGTACTTTTGAAGATGTGGGTGAATTGAGTTAGAATATTCCGATATTATAGCATTAGCTTTTATACACGCAAATTAGAGCTTTTATATTTAGGTCCTGGTCCCGCCGTCACCAAAATTTTTAAATCACTCAACTTAGTCCTCAACTCAAATTCTTAAAGGAAAAGTGCATAAATTTGAGGTCAAAACTCTGACTTGAGGCTGAGTGTTGACTTGAGGAAGTTGGTGACGGCAGGGCCTGTTTGTCTCTGAAAAATGTCATTTTAAATTATTTAGCATTTTAACTCTTATTATTTGGCACACATAATCAAAACTTATTGTCCTTTCAGAAATACTGATCAAGATCAAATATCCTGTGTTTGCCTGTCTGCCTGTGATTAATACTGATATGATATTTAAAATCCTAATATTTAATAAGTATATCAGAATCCTATTGTAAAAGGGTATTATACTCTTTGAATATAAGGGGAGGATTGCTAACCTACATGTAGTTTTGCCTATTACAAGATATCTGTTGCTGAATTTGATTTGAACTCATGACCTCTATTAGTGGTATCCTTATACTGGTACAGTCATGTAATTGCAAATACCTTTGATGATGTAATCAAATATCTACCAATTTGTGCTTCATTTGGAAGCAATATCTGTATCTTAAATAGATAAAATTGATTAACACAAAATTTGTTTGCTCAATTTGAACTTATCTTTGTCCAACCCCACTTATATAAAACCCAACCCTCATCTTTTTTAGATAAAAATTTTTAAAGATGCTTAAAAAATCACAAACAAGGTTATATTGTACGTACATACTTAGCTACAGAGAGAGACAGTCTGTCTCCAGGAACGTGTTTGTGTCTCCCGGGATCAAACTTCCAGGGTTCAGAAGTTATGGCATTGCTGTGAACTGGCAATAATTGGTTTAGGCAGAAGAAAAGACCAAGAGTACTCAAATGTATAGAAATATCTTGTGAAAAAAAACCCACATTGTGCAGTTCAGTAAATGGGAGGAATTTTTTTATTTTTATTTTTTTGTAATGCACTCGCGGATAAAGGGAAAAAACTTTGTTATAGACTCGACAAAGCTGTTTAAAGAATGCATGGTCACATATTTTAGCTGGTATATATTTTTTTTAGAAGTCTTGAGGCTGACTTCTTAATAACAAAACGTGCTGGGTCATAATTTCAAGGCATCGATGCCTTGGAGTTTTGAAAAAAAAAAATGATTTATGAAACTTTCAAAGATTTTTAACTTCTGTTATTTGTGTTACTTTTAGATGTTTGATTTTAGAAGTGCAATGGATTTAAATTTTTTTATTTTAATTTGAAATTTTTTTTGAAGGATTTTTTTTTTTTGATAATGATGCATTTGCACTTTTCACAAGTGTTTTGTTCATGCAATCTCGTTAAATATTTGGAGTGTACTTTTCTGAAGTATAAAAAATGCGGTACAGATTTTGCGTATTCAGGTCTTTAGAATATCATTTAACATGCCAGTACATTTCAGTGGCAGGTGGAAGTCTCCGCGGAGTGTTGATAATTCTATTTTCCAGGTGGTAGTTCTCATTTTTCATTTAAAGAGTGCATCAAATGAGATACTGTCCTATTGACTCCACGATGCCTTATCTATAAAGATCTGTAGTCAGACAGGAAAAAGTATAAAAAAGAAATGGTTTTATAGTGAAATTTCCTCTCCTTATTTATATTTGGTTCCCACTTTTAGTCTTTTTT
>WFKH01010340.1:7204-28574 GCA_016163765.1 Magallana hongkongensis | reverse complement strand
ATATATATATATATATATATATATATATATATATATATATATATATAATTTCTGAATTTCAGTTTTGGAAGCCATTGTACACAGAGATTTATCTTTGTGCCATCTTTTGCCGGGGACAATGTGGCAAGGTCAGACAAATCAGTATATCACATGACCAGTCAGGTGATCGGAGTTCCCTCAATTTCACTGAGCAGATTCCATTTGTCAGCCTCCAGGGAAAAGGAAAGTGAAGCTGAAGAGCCCAAGTGGATTTCTGAAAAGTTTGGAAAAGAATGTGTGATTATTCCAATAGCCATAGATAAGCTTTATCTTCTTCAGAGGAAATTAACAGATCTGAGTTGGCATAATGATGTTGGGTACTTTATAAAATCGGCTGGGAAGATGAACAATTTTGATGTTTATCTGTATGGGAAAACCAAGGAAGAGGCAGAAAAGGTTGGAAGGTTGCTAAAAAAATGGTTTGAAGAAATGAAAGAAGATTCCAAACTGAAACCTCTGCACTCTTTTGAAAAGTTTGTGCCAGTCAAACGTGAAGAAGGTGACATCCGAGCATATAATGTACTATTTAAAGTAGTGCAACATAAAGAAAGTGAATTAAGAAAAATTGAGGAGAACTTTGAATGTAAGATACATTACAGAAGGCTAGGTTTCCAAAAAGGGTTTTCTGTACATTCTAATGATGCTAAGAAACTAGAGGAGGCAGAGATGGCCCTCAAGAAAGTTGTGGATAGAACTTTGGAAGAACTGAGATCAGCTGATGTTTTAAAATTTTATCTCCCAGATAATATTTCTGTAGATGGTTTTTTGAGCTCACCGGATATTCTCCTAGAATGCAAGAAAGAATTTGGAGAAAATGTGTTTCATGGATATTCCACAAAGAAAGGAAAAATTAGCTTAACAATATATGCAAACAACAAAGAAACTGCAGCAAAATTTCAGGCATATATTTTGGATATATTACAAAAGAAAACAGAAGAAGCCAAAAATCAGTCTAAGAAAATTTTAACAATTAACAAATACATGAGAAGTTTTAGACAACATGTGTCTAGAAACTTAAGGAAACAATTACTGAGAGATTACCAATCTAATGTCAACATTCATTTTCCCCCAAGTGAAAATGATAGAGAGAAATTACAATGTATTGTCACTGGGGACAATGCAGAGGAGGTCCAAAAGGTTGCAGATCAGATCGAAATGATGATGCATAGCTTTAGACCACTACCAAAACTGTTGAAAGAACCATGGAATGTTGATTCATCAAATGTTAGCTAAGGTCTGGCAGTCTGTTTACCCAAATCACAGGCTGACACTTTCTGTCTATGGAATTTATGAAGAGACCTAGAAAAACAACACATTTTAAGTTTATAAAATCCACACTTTACATGATAAACTGCATCATTATGTTACTGATATAAAAAATATTTAAACTTCAGTATAAATACTTTTTATTTCTTTTATAAATGAAGGCTGGTTTCCATGATTAAAAATTTCAATTAATATGAAACCAAGCTTACTGGTACCGGGTAATTATTTATCAGATTTCTAATGTTTTATTAGCTTAGAACCAGGAATAAATACCAGTACTTAAAGAGATTGAAATAGTCTGGACCAAACAGTACTACCGGTAGTTAAATAAGAAAAATATTTGTGAAACTTGGCCTAATCTTGTATTGTTCTTGTGCATTTAGGCACAATTTTCAGCTCATTTGAGCTGAAAGCTCAAGTGAGTTTTCTGATCACTTTTTGTGTCCTGCGAAAGTCCATCTGAAAACTTTTTCGATTTCATATCCAGAACCACTGGTCCAATATCAAAGTTGTCACAAAGCATCCTTTGGTGAAGGGCTTTGGGGTTTCCCTTCAAAGAGGAAATTAAGAAAGAATTATTAAAAGGGTGGAATGTTTTTAAAATTCTTTTTAAGACCGAATAACCTCTGGCATCAAAATTAAAATTTGTTCAAATCATGACCCATAGGGGTCAGGAAGAGGCTTGGATTGTGGTTTAAAGTTCATCATTATAATAGAGAGAAAAGCACTTCCTTATTCTGTTTTAATAATATGAAGGCAGTAATCTGTAAAAGCTAATAAACAGAATTTTCAAGTTTGGTACCACTGTGGTTCAGACAGATCCCGGGGGAAGGACTTTTTAATTCAGACTGTAATTCTTGGGTGTCACAGAGAGACCACAACTGGGTGGGATTAGTTCTAATTTGACATCAGTGTGCTTTTTAAAAATCCTGTGAAAAAAACTGAGGATTTAATTTGCAGAAATAATTTGAATGTAAGTTAACTTGGAATTTCTAAGTTCCTTTATACCTTCACCCAAAGGTTCAGAGAATATTAAGAGAGAGGCCACAATGTATACATGCATATACTCCTTTCTGGTTCAGAGAGGGTCCACAATTTTGTGGGGTGGGGGTGATCAGCTTGACACAAACACAGTTTCAGATAAGTATGGTATAGGAAATGATTTTTTAAAATTGATATTGAACATTTAAAAGATGTTTATAGGATAAAAAAACTTCTAGAACGCATTGGGGGGGGGGGGGGGAAATTTTTTTTTTTTAATGGCATGGGAAAAAAGTTTAAAAAAAGTTTATTGGCTGACCTGATTCAAAAAAATGGTCAAAATCATGCAGATTTCCAATTTTTACATAGAAATGTATAGAGATTTTTTTTTCAGTGAGTTATGGGAAACATTTGTGAGTTTTAATTTAATAAAAAAAATTAACCTTTAGTTTATATAAATACTATAACCTTTGTAGGTACCAGAGAGGGACCCTAATGTGGGACCAAGTATTGAACATACATTTCAACAACAATTCTCCAATGCAAAATGTGAAAACAACAATTTGAGAAATTAATATTCATTTGAATCTAGATATTGCAGAAGAATTGCCTATTAGGAAGTGAGATGTAATGGGAAAAGGCGCTATCTACCTCTTTCTATGACCCTCTGATAAAAGAAGACAACTGAGGCGCAGTTGTTTTGTGGATTTTAAAAGAAAAATTGGGTTGATTTTTTAAACCGCTAACTTTACTCTGGCCCAAGTTTTTGTTTCCAACACTTTTTGCATACTATTTCGATAATCATAAATATTATACATGTAGCTTTGCTTTTGTGTCCAAATTGCATTCATTCAGAATAAATGTGTAAAAGCGTGAGTAAAGTATACATGTGTATGTGTTTTGATGAATTTATTTCATATTATATGTTTATTATTAGTGTGTATCATATTTTTTTAAAAATTCGATTACACGTAATAACCTTTTTTTTAAATGGAGTTTAGAGTTGATGAAGCAATCTTCTAACAAGAAATATAATTGTAAATTTAAATAGTAATTAATTAAATGCAAATCACAGCATCTCATAGTAGCATGTCTCAAAGTGCACTCCTTTACTGGACCTGAATTTCCAGTTGAATACGACCACAGGCATTCATAGTGTCAAAAATTAACTTGCAGTGCACATGATAAACGAGTTATCTTTCTTTATATGGCGTCCGGGTAAAGTTTGCATTAGCACTAAAATGTACGAAGTGAGTAATACATGTACAGTCTGTATTTGGCTTTGAGTGAAATTGATCAATCCAACATCCAACCAGCTATGTCCCTCTAACGTTCTGTCTGTCCGACGCGCGTGTTCGATTAGCGTTTTTAAAATTGTTAATTTGTATGAAAAAGGCTCGGGACCTCTCAAAGATTTTAAGGTAGTCCATCCATAACTATCATACGTCATATCTAATAATCTGTAAATTTGATAACCTGAATCTTAGTATGATTTTTAAGGGTTTATCAAATAATAAAGATTAACCATTGGAATTTTAGAAAAAAAATTGAATAGTAACAAATTTATTACCCCCTTGAAGTCTATGGTAATTTTTTTCATATATCGTTTGAGCACAAGTTATTTTCTTTCAAATCTCTTGGTAAAACTTTGCTAATGTTTTTCGGCCTTTCTAAAAATATAATGGCAAAACAGTCACAACTCACTGTACATATTTTAAGAAAGATGATTTTTTCCTAATTTTTATGTAGGGCGAACAACTCTTTTAAAAAGTTTTCAAGTGTAAAAAGTTCATTCATTGACTACATACATCTCCTGAATTTGGTTTATGTCAGCCTCATGATAATTCTAAGGTAACTCCAGTGGCTTTCGTGTCCGGTTCTTTTTTTAGACGGCGTGATAAATTTCCGGTAACCGTTATAGTTTTGGGCACATCATAGATCATTTAAGATAACATGTATTTGTACAAGTATGGTTCGGCGGCTTCAGCACAAATATATAGCTCATATTTTTCAAAATGAGAGGAAAACGCAAACCATACATAAGTCAAAAACTTGGTGGAAAATTACTTGGAAAAGGGGGGGGGAGGGGTACTACTGCACTTGTTTCTCCGGTTTTGCCAGCTAGGACCAAAAATTTAATATGTATAATGCAGTTTGATTGAGTATATAATTTTTTAGTGACTTTTAGATTGTTTATCTTTAGTACATTTCAATTTGTTCCAATGTTTGTAAAAAACAGCTTTAAAACTATATCCAACAATATGGGGGTATACATGTTCAAGAGACTATCAAGCAAAGATTAGCTGGTCAATTTTGATAAACTATGGTTTTTTGTTAACAAAATTTATAACTCTTAATAAATGTTTAATAAAAATAGTATGTAAACAAAATGGTTTTTTTTTTTTTTAGAAATTTCTAAAATGATATGAAATTTTGTGAATTTTTTTGGAAGATCGTGTGAAGAATAAATGTAAATTTTTTAAATATTTTCTGTAGAAAATCAATTATTATAAGACTTTTTTATTTAGATTTTCTTAAATTATAACCTAACAGGATGTATTTTGGTGCATAATTTAATAAATTATGAGACAATGCTTCATTGTGTTAAAATTTGGCTGTTTAATTTTTGGACCATGTGAGTTGAAGCTCACTGTTGGAAAACAAACGTACCAAGGTATAAATATTTTGGCCTCTTTAGTAAGTTTATGAGATGTTTTAACTGTTTAAATTTAAAAAGTTTGGTTTGACACTGATTTCTAAAAGGCTGGGTGTATCTTAAAAGACATATCTAATGTAGTTTAAATCAATTAAAATTGTTTGATTTACTTCAGTTATACATGGACTACCCTAAAGTAAAGAATCAAATTTAATACCGAAAACATTCTTTTCAAAACGTTAATCTTAAAAGAAAGCATTAGTTTGTTGACAAAACAGGGTTATATTTTCCCCGTTGTTAAGGTTATGAATATTTATAAAATATAATTAAGGAATAAGGAATCATTCTTTGACATTTACGAGGAGATCCTTCAGGCAAGATAAACCAGTTATTTTTCTTGAACCACGAATTTTTAATTAAACGAAAATAGCCGATTTTTCCTGATTTTGTCCATACTAGCTAACCCATATGTTTGATATGAATGTTTCTATCTTTGGGTCTTTTGAAGATTTACTGTGATGAGACACGTAAAGAACTGGTTGTCTTTGACAGCTATGATTCCTTAAGACCTTTAACTGTCTCCATTTGACGTCATATCTGTCAAATCGGGATCCAACAAGGGGGGGGGGGGGCATCTGACATTCTCCGAAGAGCTGGAAAAAAAATATACACTGACCATATTCATGTATATCTTATTTAAGATAAAAAGGTTCCATCTAAGAGCAGATGATTTAGCGTTTACATTCGAACCTCTCTCCCCCCCCCATCACCCCCCCCCCCAAAAAAAAAAGAAGATTAATTTTCGTCTGATCACATGATATTAATTAAACAAATGACCCCTCCATTTTATGTTTGGCCCCTCCACTTTGAAAAACTATGCTACACCATGCCTGTTTATGGCTCTGTTGCATCATTATATCTTTCCATTCCATTTGTCTTGGAACAGCTCATTTTATACCCCCTTCCATTTTCAACGATAAAGAAACTTTGTTTAAAATTAGGCTAGATTTAAATAAAATAGTAAAGTTTACCCAGCATCAAATAATCGGTACTCTGGCATCTGATGTTAAAACTATGCCTTTCTATTACTATAAAAAGAAAGCGCCTGTGTTCGTGAGGTAAATAGCTATTACATGTAGTATATTCATATATATTTACATTCACTGAGTCTTCTCTCATCTATTTCTTTAGCAAACCGATTGTAATTCATAGCTCTATAGAAACTGGCAGAGCTGAAATCTAAACGATCTGTTTCTAACCAGTTTAACGATCGGTCAAAATTTTCATCAACCTAAAAAAAATCACGGACAGCACGAAATAATCATGATATCAGACTCTAATTCCCATATAAGAATAATTGTCTATTTCTTCTATCTAATGTACTGATATACATTAATACTTTAGTTACTTTTACTTACTCTTTATGATTAATTCAATAATTTTTTTTTAAAAAGAAAGATGCAAACAATAAAATGTTATCTTTGATTATTCATGCGGGCTATGAGAGTAGCGATCATTAACGCGAGTTATGTATTTTTTCTGCAATGATCGCTACCTTCATACCCGTATAAATCACCAAAGAAAGCATTTTATTGTTTGAATAGACGCAACCAAAAACTTCCACAGTTTTCCTAAACAATGTCCTACGCAGTGGAAAAACCAGTCTGACTAAAGCCATCCCCTACTACTAGTATTTTACTTCGAAATAGCAGGGAATGGCTTTAGTCAGACTGTGGAAAATCTTACATTTGAAATGGAGATTTTTAACAGATGTTTCGGATCCAGTACCGTTCACCATGCATGTATCATTAATATGGATATATTCTTATTTTTTTAATCGGAGAGATGTAACCCAGATTAAAAATTATTAGATACGGACTTTTAAAAGGGGTTTTCGGAAGTCTGAACCAAGCACAACAAGTATACTCAATCAATATGCCAAGTGAATTAATATTTTATGGATGCAATACTAAATAAACATTACTAAAGTACATTTGTTCGATTTGATTTTGAATAATCCAACCTTATTTGATTTTTATGCTATAATATGCACGCACAATCAGCAAAATTCCGCTATAAATATAAAGAATCTTCCTTCGCAATGTACGACACGGCGGTCTGTTATCAAAGTGCTGACTGGAACTACGGAATATTACTTAGCGGTTTTTATCTTTAAAAGTCTTATCCATGTATAACCAAATAAGAAGATTTTATTCCTCCAGCACTGTCAGAATAATGAGAACAAGTTGATGGCATCCATCAACCGAATTTACCACGTGTCCTTCATCAACCAATTAGCATACATATTGGACGATCCTAAAAGATTCCGGTTTTTATTTGTGTCTTTAATGTTCCCATCATTCTCTCCCACGTGTCAACTCCAGGAAGTCTACGGACAGTCGTTACGGAATTGGAACCTGCTTTTGATGTTTGATTTTTATAACTAGCTAGTTTTCTTCCTTTCCTTCGTTCTATCAAGGTAAAATTTACAAAATGATAGAAACTGTTGTGAAATAATAGTTATATTTTTCATGCTTTTTGTACAATATGTGTACCTTTTACTTTCGAAAAGATATTATATTAGAAGAAGGTTGCATCTTTTTTCCGTATTTAAAATAAACCAAAAATATATTGAGTATGATGAAAACGTTTCACAGTTAATCACAGATATTGATTGAGGAGTTCTACTTATAAGCTTATTCTGCCTAAGTGGCAATGGGTCTGCACCTGCGTTCCCACTAAAACGCCCTTGAGGGAAAAAAACAAATTGTATAAAAACGCCATACGAGATGTTGTAATTTCATCATTTGTTGCTAGTTTATCAATGTGAGATATTTTCCTTACAAATTGAATTCTATCGATTTTGTGTTATAGGAGTCGATATATTCTGCCGTTACAAAGATAGCGAGTTTTCGATACTCTATGCAGATGTACAGAAGTGCATTAGGATACTGTGTGCAGAGTCTATCCGTAAATTCTAAAATTGGTAATTCTTCGATGACTCAATTTACTTTATGCAATTGTTTACATTAAGTAACCGTTGATAATGACACGAAAAAAAACATACAACCTAAATAGTTTAAAGAGACACGGTGACGCACAAACCCATGATTTACCAAATATCGAATTTTTACACGTTTTTCACATATTTTATACATCATATGAAAAATTACGGTGTTCAAAAGTAAATAATTCCAATCAAAAAGAGAAATATAGAATAAGTCTTTGGGCCAACACATACATGTACATGTATATATTGACTTTCCCTTCCACTTCTTAGGCACGCAAGCGTAGGGTAATGTAAATACTGCAGCGTGACATATATTATGAGCAAGCGGCCTTTCAGTGAAACCTGATGTCTTCAAGAACTAATATAATTTGAATATTTATTAAGATGCACACTCTATGAATGCATATGTTTTACAACAGATACCGAATAACTTCAAATTCTCAGTGTTGTAGCAATCACAACCACGTGACACTCAAATCAATGTCCAAAACAACACGGTTTGTTTACATGTGTAATTCCGGATGGGTTTTAACGGCTTGTAAACTTATAAGTGATGACTTATAATGCGTGAAACCTCCCGTATAATCAAATTTCTTATATTTCTTCTTATTTCCGTTGTCATAATCAAAAAGTAAAACATCTTTTTTTAGTCACCGTGTCACTAACTTAAAAACAACACCTCACAAAGGAATACATGAGAAGTAATGGCTGAATTACTTTAAATGTGACTATTGTGATTACTAGTATTTAGTTACTTCAATGCATCTTAGATGACTGCTAGTATATAATTTGCCTGTCTGTCTAAGATAACTATTTGTTCTACCTTGGAAAGTGTCTAAAATTTCTACTTGAAATATCTGATAACTGTCTTCAATAGTTACAAGTCTACTACTGAGCATATATTATTTAAGCTTTTGAATGTACACTCACTTTTTCTTTTAGTATTAATTAGTTTGTGTTTAGCGCCTTCTCGTTTACGGTTTTGTCTACGATGACTAACTGATTTGCCTGATATGTCTGTATAATACGTCTACAGACCATACCGGTGTTTGTTTAATTTGATATCAAAGCTTTTCAATGGCTCTATCTATACGTCAATAGGGAACCTTAGATTTGGCTACAATATACAACTATTCCTTGATCGATATAAGTATTTGTTCACCATACTTCTTTGATATACGTAAGTGTTTGTCTACAATGATTCCTTTGCTAACTCAAGTATTCGTTGATAAACTCAATTTATCTATACACAATGATTCTTCAATTTATTTGAGTAGTTTGTCTACTGCACAACGATTCTGTAATATTTGTTGACAGTAATTATTTATTCGATTATTTTAGTGATGGCCTACAATGACTACTGATTAACAAAAAATATAAGTCAATTAAGGTTTTATTTACCTGAATACTGATGCATCTGTTCGTTTAATTTACCAGATATTATGTCTGTGTTACGTAACTAATGGCTATAAGGGGCCGGAACGATTGATTTTTAATCTTATGTTACTCGATAATTTCAAACAATTTGATAAGGACTACAGAACAAAGGATCTTCCAATCCACAGCATGGATTGGAAGATCCTTTGTTCTGTAGTCCTTATCAAATTGTTTGAAATTATCGAGTAACATAAGATTAAAAATCAATCGTTCCGGCCCCTTATAGCCATTAGTTACGTAACACAGACATAATATCATGAATCATTCGGTTTTTTTCTCCCTTTTGTTGGATTGCCTGTTAGACTTTTATTGATTTCAGAATCCCGTTTTGTTTTTTGGGTTGTTTTTTTTGTTAGTTGATGGGAACTTTTAAGTTTTACTTTCAACACTAACGGATGACCTACTCGTTGCTTTGTAACGAGCTTTGCTCTAGTTTTTTTAAAAAAATGTTCTGTGTTCCATATTTTGTTAAAGAGCAAAGGGTACGCGAGGAACCAGAGAACCAGACGATTTCACAAAGTCAGTCAAAATTATTTTTGTCCAGTTGTTTCCTGCAGTTTATTTAACTATGCACATTTAAAAAGATGACATGGTTTGTAGAATATAGGTGACAAGACACAATGGCGCTAGTTTGCTTCTTTTATGACTTCAGGGATTTTTACGTTGGCAGTGAATTCATCAATTTGTGTTAAACTCTATTCCATTAACTCTTCCCTGAGGTGGCATAATTTCTATCAAACACGCAAATTTTCAAAGATTATGTTTGATAGAGAAATTATTCAATGTCGCCCACAAACCAGATGATTTGTTAATGCCAGTGATCGAGGATTATAATCTCATATGGAGATAGAATCATGCATCTACGGTTCAAAATCTCACATATGAAAAATGGATAATTACAAGAAATTCAGGCTATACTGCGAAAGAATCATTATTTTCTGTTGATCGAAGGGGGGGGGGGGGGGGCTGGTTTAAAATGTATTTTGAGTATCTATGGACAGTGTAGTATCTGTATTGATCAAATCTTACAATATACAAAGTGGTTGAAAGCGAAAGTCAAATTCTTATTGATAGATCAAACAAAATTGGCAATATCCCTTCGATCATTCCTCAAAGCTTAGAATTATAGAATTTTCTGGGATTATTTAAATTTGAAAACTACTTTAATACACTATCAAAAAAAGATGCAAGCACGTTTTTGTACTGATTTCGAACATCTTATCACCATTTACCTACACTAGTATTGAAAGTGGGCGTTGTGTCAATATACCAAGACATGAAAGAATTTTTGTATTCACTTGCAATCTGCACAAAATAGAAGATTAATTCCTTTACATTCTTAACTGTAATTCTATCGAACAAGAACGAATTCGATGTTGATTAGAGAAACATACAAAAACATAAAATGATGAGTAGAGAAACATACAAAAACATAAAATGCTTAAATTTAGTGTTAAATTCATAATTTTTAGTACAAAAAACCTTTTTTTTCAAGAAAAATATGCTCTTTTATTCGGAATACCAATAAAATGTGCTCCCCGGTCTAGAATTATAAAACTAACATGAGCTGGTCTTTAATTTTTATTTTTCACGAACGTAATATTCATAAGTAAACATTAAATTATTTTACTTTGTTAATTTAATCTCTGTATACCGTTGTGAAACGGGTGCTGAGATTCAAATAAACGAATGAATAAAAAACAGCAATCTAAGGATATCTGATGGATATAATACCCTTTTAAGTAACCTTAATCTTGATGGTAGATTTATGTTGGTATAGAAACGACACCGTGTATATATACCTCTGGAGGCTCTGTGCATATACCACCATAGATTCAGTTTTATAGAAGAGAAGAAATTGCCCAATTAAATTAATGCGTACTTGTTACTAAAAACCTGGCCTTAAATATGCAACGTCTGTCTACTAAACTATTCAAATGTCTCTCGTCTGTACTATTAAAACTGTATTTTAAAAACATCAAAGACAACGGGGAGTTTGCAATGTAATTAGTGGGCCTTTATTGGAATCCTCTGGTGCTTTGTTTTAAAACAAGTTGATACTTTTCCGTACGACGCGGCGAGTCCAAATCCTTTGAATTCCAAACATGGTCGTTGTAAATTGTAATCAGGTGTTCTTGTTTGATATATAGATGATGTCGAAAAGTTCAGGTTTAATCAAGACTTGCAGATGTTTGAGCTTTTATCAATCAATATTTGTATCTGTTCTGTTCTCTCATCACCGATCGGGTGTATCTATCTATCTATCTATCTATCTATCTATCTATCTATCTATCTATCTATCTATCTATCCATTAATCCATATATCCATCCATTCATCCATCTCGTTTATCATTTATTTCAATATATACTCTTTAAAAACACAGTGTACATGACGCCATTTTTGTTGCCTTTTAAAGGTTAAAAATATCAATTTCCCCAGACGATTTTAAACTTTAGATTGCCTGAACAAATTCGAATAACTTTGATGTAGTATACACAGAAGAATATTCAGTGGAATCAATCTACATTAGATATGGTAAATGAAAAGAACAAAGTTGGAGAATTGGTCCCAAAGTAACACATTTTCTTCTCGCGGCATTTCATCAACCACGGTTTAAATGGGTTTCTCTTTTTTCCACTCTATTTGCACTAGTGTGTTTCTTTTTTATCTTTGTGTACTAGAGCTGTAATTTATCTGCAAGCTCTTAGAATAATGGCAAGATGTTAATAATATATATTGATATGCAAACTATTTGATATTTCAAAAATCCCTCAGGATAATTAATTATATTAAGTTTTGCCTGAAATTCTATTAACCGAAAAACCAAGCTCTATACAATGTATTGCACCTAGTTATCTGGATAATTTATATGAAATGATGATTTTGCTTATCTAAATAGAGATTATAACCGATGTTAAAAGCGTCCGCTGTTTGGAATTATGCTGACGAAAAAAACCATGAATTTAGGAATAATAAACTAGTACATGTAACTACATAACAATAAAATGGTTTCTTTGGTTTTTCTTGTGGGTATGAAGGAAGCGAGTATTGCAGAAACGATTGGTCTTGATAACCCGAAACCTTTCCACTTATTTTGATGTTGCATAAAAAACACACAGATTCATTCAACCCAAACAAAGCAGTTACAATTTTAAAGTGATCATTGACTCGGATACAGCGCCCATTCTGGGGGGGGGGGGGGGGGGGGGGGTCCAAGGGAATTACTGTCGGGGTGGAGTCTTTTTTAGGTAATTTTACTATGTGAGTTTAAGATCTTTCATTATTCCAGGGGGGACTCTGCCCCCCCCCCCCCCCCCCAATACACTCTAGATCCGTGCATGAATAATAAACAACATGATAATGATAAACTAAACACTATTTGGTTGCGAGCAACGAGAAGATCTTCAGTCAAATTTTGTGCATTAGAAACGGAAGACGCCAATAAATGTAGCTGAGCTAATTCAACCTTACAAGTATGTAGGAGTTATCTCTCTTTGTCAGAGGTCAGTGAACCTAAGTTCTTAATATACAACTACTGAATATATACACTTTATGCAACCCCTAACGCGGGAGAGTCGACAAAAAGCATGGGGGAGTCGATTCCAAGGTATTGGGGAGTCGATTTTCTCTGCTTCGGAGACGAGAGAAATTTAGGTCACGCCTTCTGTAGGTATTTATAACAAGTATTTCTAAAAATATATATATATACCGCACGGAAGACAGCGATAGTCAAACTTTGTGTTGGTCATTGGTCCGAGTGCTGTTTGCGTCTAGTAGTCTTAAACACTTCGAAACTATTTGGCAGATTTAACATTCACGGTAATCGAGTGGTCAAAATATGCATGATTTGTAAAATATACGACTTGCTTTGGGTTACAGACACTTGAAACAGCCGAAAAAATGATCAACCTTGTAAGTGCAATAATCAAATCTTAACAAATCTCAGGAAAAATAAATAATCGGGGCATTTTCTGTTCAGTTGTAACGGTAACCTAGGGGGAAGTCGTTTTTCGGAAAACGGAACGTACGGGGGAGTAGAAAATATTGTTAGCTAAAAATGCAAAATATGTGTTCAAATAAAAAAGTAAATAAATATTTACAACTTGACTTTTTCTCTTTTCTTATAATTTGTGTATCTCAAACCATATCAAAGGCACATGAGGTACAAATCAACATTCACAAAACTCAAAGATGTATTTGTTTTTGTCATCTGTATATCATAAACGTATTTGGCTATCATCGTCGGGTTTCTTCTCTCTGTCACACTTTCTTTTAAGGAGGCGAAGGGTGGTTGGTGGTTGCTCTTGTCAATATGATTATCTAGTAAGGCGTCGATGACTTGTAAAATTTGTTTTGTGGTGTCTGCAAAATAGTTGTATTCCTGTTGATTGTACTGATCGGGGCTGATTGAAGCATAGTGTAGATAAATTATAACCTATATATTTGACTGTTGAATTACATATACATGTACATGTTTGTTCACCTATTGTACGCCAAATATATGCTTCTTACAAGTATAGTCACCAATTATGTTTATTTAAACAATAAAATGGTTTCTTTGGTGATTCATACGAATATGATGGTAGCTAGAATAAAGAAAAGTACATAACTCGAGTTGTCGGTTTACGTATGTATATTTCCTGATATGCTAGCCACCATCATAGCCCTATGAATCACCAAAGAAAACATTTTACTGTTTATATGTTTACATCTACCTATGATTAATTTTATCAATTATTCATAAAAAGTTATTAAAAGTACGTTAATTACGATTACTGTCAAAACGTTACACAGAAGGAACCGTCCATTTTCCTTATATGTGTAAGTTACTATATGGTAATGATAACTACAGCTACTTGAGCTCAGCCCGTGCACTGGGTCCCGTAAATGTATATTAATATCATTTAATAAATTCATTTTCGTTTAATTCAATCTTTTTCTGAATAATAAAAACAAAATATGAAATTTAATGGAAAACATGTGTAGTGCATGTACTTAACCACATTGTGTTTATTGCTTAAATATCTGTAAATAATTATAAAACCATTTTATTCACGAGATAAACAAATCATGGATATTTTGACCACTCGATTACCGTGAATTTTAAATCTGCCAAATAGTTTCGAATTCGAAGTGTTTGAGGCTACTAGACGCATAGAGCACTCGGACCAATGACCAACACTGAGTTTGACTATCGCTGTTTTCCGTGCGGTATATATTTTTTTTAAGAAATACTTGTTAAAAACGACGCCCCCATACGTTGGAATCGACTCCCCCGCGGTAGGGGTTGTATACGGTGATATAAGTGAGATTTTCTTTTTAAAGTATCATTGAACCCCTGCGAGTCTCTTTATTACTATCATTGCTAATATTTAATTATTTTTGTTTGCGTTAACTTTGTCTTAATAAAATTAATTTTTAAAAATAATAATGATAAAACTAGATAACTCTCATTGCGAGTAATATAGTCTATCATTGCTGAAACTTTGAAGATTTGATTTAAAGTCCTTTTGATGAATTCTTTGCCAATATAAAAACTATTGGGGCATATCATTAGTATGTATTAGATATGTTTTATTTTCAAACAATCATAAATAATCTGGGAAAAATCGAAAGTAAGAATTTCTTACGCCTTCACGATACATGCGGATTGTCATGTATTTAAATAAAGTGTTATCTATTATCACTGGAAATTCAAGTTTCTGGCTTTGTTTTTTTAAATAATAGAACAATAAGGCCATACTTCGAAACCGGGAGTGACGTCATCAAAAAAAAAATATAATTTCTCGTACATATTTTTTTCTAAGATATAAGATAATTTCATTGCAATAGCTTCAAACCTTTAATAGATCTGGAAGCCATTTGGTCCCTTGATATCGAGACAAGTCCCTTTTCAGTATAGTACAAAAGAGCTAATTGAATCAAGAATAATTCAAGCGGTATAAATGTATTCTGTTCATACAATTAAAATAAAAATAAATCAGGAATAGATGATGGAGTCACATGATGATGAACTATGGAGACATCTCTCAGAACCAGAAATGACATCATCCAAATCTAATTTTTTTCTGTCTTTTTCACTATCTTTCTCTGATATTCACAGGCGCTTGTTTCATACAGGAGGTCTATTAACTATATACAATAACACAAGGTCTCCATCTTTTTTTACATAAAAAATGTAGGTCACCGATCCAAACCCCAATATCTTTATTCATAATTCCGTATATCGCGACAGTAACACATGCAATGCTTAGCGGAAACCCCCTTCTAGCACCCCTTACTTTCATTCTTACCTCACCCCCTCGCGAACCCTGACACTGACCCTAATAATGCATGGTTCACCACTCAGAAAAAAAAATACAGCTCTAAACTGCTCAGAACTTCCGGTTTGGCGACCGCGATTTGTTACACGCGATCTCATTGGCTCGCGGTTCTCTCGGGTGTTTTCCATTCATTAGGATAAAATACAAGAGAAAAGCGAAATATCATTTAGCGCTAAATTCGAAATCTGTATTTTTGACGTTTCTTATTTTCAATTACTAAAGAGTCGAGCCAATGAGATCGCGTGTAACAAATCGCGGTCGCCAAACCGGAAGTTTTGAGCAGTTTAGAGCTGTACTTTTTTTTCTGAGTGGTGAACCATGCATTATTAGGGTCAGTGTCAGGGTTCGCGAGGGGATGAGGTAAGAAGAAAGTAAGGGGTGCTAGAAGGGGGTTTCCGCTAAGCATTGCATGTGTTACTGTCGCGATATACGGATTATGAATAAAGATATTGGGGTTTGGATCGGTGACCTACATTTTTTATCTAAAAAAAGATGGAGACCTTGTGTTATTGTATATAATTAATAGACCTCCTGTATGAAACAAGCGCCTGTGCTGATATTCTAGAAAAATGTAAGGCAATAACAAGTGGCGGATCTAGGATTTGTTGAAAGGGGGGCCCAAAAGGCCGGGGGTCTCAGGGCATTTGTATACCATAAATGGTGAAAATTTATTCGCCTAGCTCGTGATGTCAAAAAATATATACAATTTACAAACAAGAACAATAAACAAAAACAACCCCAATGTTTTACTAAAAAAGGACCGGGTAAAAAATAAGATAACAATGAAAATAAAGAAATGAAGGTGAGACAAGAAACAATGTGGATTAATATAAGCACACTGATTTAACAAACTATAGGATTTATCACACGGGTGATATCTACCGGTTAGCTTGGCAAATATTGACTTCGGCGTGATGACGTACTTCCGTTATAAGGAGGCGAATGAAAATCTCCCTTAATTATGGTTTAATGACAATATTTCATATCTAATGTATACACTACAAAGTTTTATCAGCAGTATCTTGGTAACAAATGCTCATAATTCACTGCACATGTGGGAACTTTCAGATTTAGATCAATGCCCGAGTTAACGTCCATTACTAATTATCAAAAACACCATATTTTATTTTGCAAAAAGTTATTTTCTCCGTCTGTTTCATGTTTTTAAAACTCTTTTATTTAAAGGATAAATTGCAATCACAAGGAAGACGTACTTTAAACCCCCACCCCACCCCCCAAAATATTCTAGAACCAGGTAGAAATAGATGTCCATGTACCTTTCTTTAAAAAGAATGATCCATGATCAATTAAGACAAAAAAACCCAGGTTTTATAAAATACCTTTCATCAATATTATAGAATGTTTTTTAATCATAAACTGCATGGCTTTTGAAATCTGTAGCTAACAACTTGATAGCCTGACAATTTTTTATCTCCTTTGATTTTTGCGTGTATGTTATGATAAAACTGAAAAGACTGTATACCCTGACTTCAGCCAATGCTGCCTGATTTTGGGGTCTGTAAGCCGATAATGCTCTGTATTGATACATGTTAATTTTGTCTCAGGACCCAAAACATAGTGGACAAACTCGATCGTCATGTGTAGTGCGTTAACCTCATCAGCGGGCATAAAATACATTAGAGCTGGGTAATTTACGATATGGTCTCAAAAGTTTTGTTTATCTGCTTGTTTCTCGATCTGGAGGGGTTGGCGACCTTAAACGGAGTCGATGTAAGGTGCGGTGTAGAAAGGCTTTTAAAACAATTGAAGTGGTTTCAATTTCACGTATTGAGTGAACAAAAACAAAAACAAAACGATAGCAACAACCCTAAAAAAAACCGAAACAACTAAGGAAATAGAATGACGCTTTCTTTAGCTTTTTCCTAATCAGAGTCATATGATATCTGCTAATATCGGATTCAAGCATGCGAAGAGGAAGACTCCACCATACATTCACATGCACATGCCTTATTTTAATATTACAACGTTATTGTTCTAGTGTTATCTGATGGCATGAAGCCATATGAGGAAGTTGTTACACGGGAATTTATAGTCATTGTAAACTTTTGTCATAAAAAGGCTATAATGTACACTAAATGAAAAATCGGCGCCATCTCTAAATGCATGGCTAAGATATCTACGGCTTGTCGTTAACAAAATAGAAATTTTAAGGAACAACCAATGCAAAAAGTCATTTAAATCAAATGAATGGTAAAAGCTGTTAAAAATAATATTTAAATTAAAACCCAAATTTGAAAAAAAAAATCATACATGAAAATTGCCTTTAAAAACGTGACGCTTAAAATCATTTCGAGACATCATTGTGAAATTCTTCCGCACGGAATATAAATCTAGGAAGTTCCTGGACTGTTTTAGTTTTACAGCAACGCTCATCATACTTCCTTTAACATGCTTCAGAACAAAAATATGCTTTTAGGAGGCAGAAGACAGTGACAGAAAAGTGACAGAGATAAGAAAGAAAGAAGGAAAAAAAACAATACCACGCGCGCAGTTATAAAACAGAAGGTTTGAGAGAATTTTTTTATTGTTTTGATTTAGCGGGAAATAAGCTCGCACCTCTTCGTGTATCAAAGATCGATCGCGCGCTGTAATCCCGCGGCTAAACATGAACTAATAGCTGTACGTGGACCCAGTGCGCCGTATAATGCCTGGCTTTGGAGAGCTATTCAAATCACTTAAACAGTATAGACGTTAGAACGAAAGACCGTCGTCGTCCTATGTATTTATTTAACTACTTAAGAACCGTGAATCTCGCGACCGTTTTGGTTCTAGTGTATTAAGTTTTCGGAAGAAAATTGGATCTAAATGTATCGACTGCAAATGGCTGATGGATTTCTCACATAAAAGGATTCCAGTTGATGTTCACTCTGGATGATAACTGTGCGTCGTCGGTTGAGATATAGAGGATTTATTTAGTGAAGTTGGCGACAAAGGAAATTCAGAACAACTGAACATGGAGGAGAAACAAAGCATGCCGGTGGTGAAAAATGAGTTACTTCCCTTGTCGGACCTTTCTAGGAGAAGGTCTCTTTCCGATGCTTCTCAGTATAAACAGACGAGACGAAACTCAAAACCGGTCATTCCTGACATCAAAATCACGAACGATGACTCGTCCGAAATGAGTTTAGACGAGATTGAGGATGAATTTGATTTTGACTTGACCCTACCCATGAGACCAAGGGCGAACACCTGCCCCAACGACCTATTCCAACGACCAAAATCAAACAGGCCCCCCACCCCGCCCCCCATCGAGGGCAAGAAACTGACATGGAGGGAACTGTCTCATAGCCCAAGGCATGATAAAGTGACCTTTGCAAAACACAAACTAACAAAAGTATCTGAAGACACAGAGGATAAACCTAAACCGGAAATCGTTCTAACTATAACTGAAATGAGCTCTTGTGCGTCAGAAGGAGCAAAATCCAACAGCTCCATTACTCCCCCTGTATCGAGGACCATTGGATTATCAGAGTTTGGATAAGGAAGTTTTTTCTCGGAATTCTATATGATCTAAATCGTACGTAACAATTGGACGATATTTCGCAATTTATGGATGAAGCTTTATCGCTCCGATTAATAATTTCCGCCTTAATAGGATATTAAAACTTCACTCTTGATGGATTTATGTATATGTTAAAACCCAGTGACATTCAGACATTATGATGGTGCAGCGAGGTATGAATATTGAATATTCCCATGTATTTTTGTTGAATTCCTTGAGCGTTTATCAAATATCTCTCTATTTTCAAAGAGTAATAAAATAAATCACGAATTTTTTGTGTTTGCCACTCGAATTACTTGAACCAGGAAATTTCTTTCAAGGATGTTTCTTCAAGTTTGAATGACAGGAAGGAAATAAATATATTAGGGTTCAATGTCTCCCTTGACAAGGGAAATTACTCTCAATAGCATTAAGTATCAATTTATTACATTTGGGTGTTGATGAATAGCTCTTAAAAATTATATTTGACAACAAACTATGAAATAACCCACCTGTTATATAGCGAATTAAAGTGATAAATCGTATTCATGTACTATAGCATCGTTATCTAAAGAAACGTTTAATCAACATCCTAGTAGAAACAGATCATATCCCGTTTGGTTTTGTAATCTCTCTGTTCACTTCCTAGATAAACACAAAGACCCACAGGGATGTAATCTCTATTGGGTAATGTTTATCAACACAGTAAGTGTTTATTACGGGGGTCTTTAAACTTGAACCAGGTAATTAGATAAAGAAGAAATCAGCCCTGTAACGGATATAGATCTGGGTTATTTTCTGCCCCTTGGTGAGTTTATTGAGGCTGAGGGGTAGGGAAGGATACATAGATATACAGAACATGAACAGACGTGGTAAATCGGGAGGGTTTATACGTGCTTACGATAAATCTTACAAGTATCACACAGATTACAACGGTCTCTATCAGTTATGGCGAAGTATTGCCATAACATTTTAAAAAGAAACCTCGAAGATAGTTATCTTTTATATGTGCTGAGAAAATTATAAATATTTCTTGGAAGTGTTTGTTTCACATTTTCTACCCAATGTCCTAAAAAAATTATCGTAAAAATATTTGACATTCATATAAAAACATCAGCCGAAAACATGAGCGGTATCGCTTCAGGAATTCGTTCAGATTTCTCTCACCCTAAAATCTTATAATGAACTCTACATAAAAAGTTGATTACCTACGCAGACCTTACATGTGTAATACTTTAATCTTGATTAACGTTTAATTAAGTGTTATGTCGACTCATTTTGTAAACATGTTGTTAAGCATTTCTGCGACCTTGGTAAAGTTTCTTTTTAATCTTTAGAGACCTTTAACACATACACGCATAAGCTTCTCCGCTTTAACAATAAACAACTTCTTTCGCTCAGTGGATTTTTTTTTTCAAACGCTCAGGCCGTTAATCAATTGGCAAAAGACATCGGATATTTTTGTTATTCTATATTTGCTTATCGTAATCTTTTGAGGAAAAAAAACACAATCGATTGACTCCTTGTTAAAGTTTTCAAAGTTCAGATACTCTCAGCAGAGAGAAAAAAAATGGATACGGGAAAAAATATGTATTTGTTGGATCTAGTAGCTTCTAAATTTTTGACAACATTTGGCAAACTGATAGAAAACACCCTAGATAAAGATTCATTGCTCCGATAGAAATAGATTTCTGATTTCCAGTCCCAAGCAAGACAGCGTGTTATCTTTCAAAATAGAGAGTAAAAAATGTCTTGAGGGATACAAAAACAAAAAACAGCCCCCCCCCCCCCCCACAAAAAAGGAAAACCAGCAAAACAAAAACAAACCAAATAAAAAAAATGACAACTAAAGAGCTAAATCAAAACATTTGGGAAAAAAATACCATAAAGCAAAGACACAAAAAAAAAAATTCAGGAAAAAAAAGCTATCTCCTGAATATCGTGCGGCGGAAAATGTGACCCTCGAAGACAGCAATGCCCGGTCAATTAAAAACAGGAGCGGGGGCAGTGGTGGGAGGATAATATCTTTTCTCATTGCTAAACTCTTCTTATGTAACTTTCTACTTAACTAAATATATCCTTGGTTCGTATTAGTTGGGATTGGGGCTTAAAAGCAAATCACTTCAGAACCTGCTGCGAGCTGATTCCGTCTGAT
>WFKH01010339.1:7195-28037 GCA_016163765.1 Magallana hongkongensis | reverse complement strand
ATATATATATATATATATATATATATATATATATATATATATATATAATTTCTGAATTTCAGTTTTGGAAGCCATTGTACACAGAGATTTATCTTTGTGCCATCTTTTGCCGGGGACAATGTGGCAAGGTCAGACAAATCAGTATATCACATGACCAGTCAGGTGATCGGAGTTCCCTCAATTTCACTGAGCAGATTCCATTTGTCAGCCTCCAGGGAAAAGGAAAGTGAAGCTGAAGAGCCCAAGTGGATTTCTGAAAAGTTTGGAAAAGAATGTGTGATTATTCCAATAGCCATAGATAAGCTTTATCTTCTTCAGAGGAAATTAACAGATCTGAGTTGGCATAATGATGTTGGGTACTTTATAAAATCGGCTGGGAAGATGAACAATTTTGATGTTTATCTGTATGGGAAAACCAAGGAAGAGGCAGAAAAGGTTGGAAGGTTGCTAAAAAAATGGTTTGAAGAAATGAAAGAAGATTCCAAACTGAAACCTCTGCACTCTTTTGAAAAGTTTGTGCCAGTCAAACGTGAAGAAGGTGACATCCGAGCATATAATGTACTATTTAAAGTAGTGCAACATAAAGAAAGTGAATTAAGAAAAATTGAGGAGAACTTTGAATGTAAGATACATTACAGAAGGCTAGGTTTCCAAAAAGGGTTTTCTGTACATTCTAATGATGCTAAGAAACTAGAGGAGGCAGAGATGGCCCTCAAGAAAGTTGTGGATAGAACTTTGGAAGAACTGAGATCAGCTGATGTTTTAAAATTTTATCTCCCAGATAATATTTCTGTAGATGGTTTTTTGAGCTCACCGGATATTCTCCTAGAATGCAAGAAAGAATTTGGAGAAAATGTGTTTCATGGATATTCCACAAAGAAAGGAAAAATTAGCTTAACAATATATGCAAACAACAAAGAAACTGCAGCAAAATTTCAGGCATATATTTTGGATATATTACAAAAGAAAACAGAAGAAGCCAAAAATCAGTCTAAGAAAATTTTAACAATTAACAAATACATGAGAAGTTTTAGACAGCATGTGTCTAGAAACTTAAGGAAACAATTACTGAGAGATTACCAATCTAATGTCAACATTCATTTTCCCCCGAGTGAAAATGATAGAGAGAAATTACAATGTATTGTCACTGGGGACAATGCAGAGGAGGTCCAAAAGGTTGCAGATCAGATCGAAATGATGATGCATAGCTTTAGACCACTACCAAAACTGTTGAAAGAACCATGGAATGTTGATTCATCAAATGTTAGCTAAGGTCTAGCATTCTGTTTACCCAAATCACAGGCTGACACTTTCTGTCTATGGAATTTATGAAGAGACCTAGAAAAACAACACATTTTAAGTTTATAAAATCCACACTTTACATGATAAACTGCATCATTATGTTACTGATATAAAAAATATTTAAACTTCAGTATAAATACTTTTTATTTCTTTTATAAATGAAGGCTAGTTTCCATGATTAAAAATTTCAATTAATATGAAACCAAGCTTACTGGTACCGGGTAATTATTTATCAGATTTCTAATGTTTTATTAGCTTAGAACCAGGAATAAATACCAGTACTTAAAGAGATTGAAATAGTCTGGACCAAACAGTACTACCGGTAGTTAAATAAGAAAAATATTTGTGAAACTTGGCCTAATCTTGGTATTGTTCTTGTGCATTTAGGCACAATTTTCAGCTCATTTGAGCTGAAAGCTCAAGTGAGTTTTCTGATCACTTTTTGTGTCCTGCGAAAGTCCATCTGAAAACTTTTTCGATTTCATATCCAGAACCACTGGTCCAATATCAAAGTTGTCACAAAGCATCCTTTGGTGAAGGGCTTTGGGGTTTCCCTTCAAAGAGGAAATTAAGAAAGAATTATTAAAAGGGTGGAATGTTTTTAAAATTCTTTTTAAGACCGAATAACCTCTGGCATCAAAATTAAAATTTGTTCAAATCATGACCCATAGGGGTCAGGAAGAGGCTTGGATTGTGGTTTAAAGTTCATCATTATAATAGAGAGAAAAGCACTTCCTTATTCTGTTTTAATAATATGAAGGCAGTAATCTGTAAAAGCTAATAAACAGAATTTTCAAGTTTGGTACCACTGTGGTTCAGACAGATCCCGGGGGAAGGACTTTTTAATTCAGACTGTAATTCTTGGGTGTCACAGAGAGACCACAACTGGGTGGGATTAGTTCTAATTTGACATCAGTGTGCTTTTTAAAAATCCTGTGAAAAAAACTGAGGATTTAATTTGCAGAAATAATTTGAATGTAAGTTAACTTGGAATTTCTAAGTTCCTTTATACCTTCACCCAAAGGTTCAGAGAATATTAAGAGAGAGGCCACAATGTATACATGCATATACTCCTTTCTGGTTCAGAGAGGGTCCACAATTTTGTGGGGTGGGGGTGATCAGCTTGACACAAACACAGTTTCAGATAAGTATGGTATAGGAAATGATTTTTTAAAATTGATATTGAACATTTAAAAGATGTTTATAGGATAAAAAAACTTCTAGAACGCATTGGGGGGGGGGGGGGTCAATTTATTTTTTTCAATGGCATGGAAACAAGGTTACAAAAAGTATATTGGCTGACCTGATTCAAAAAAATGGTCAAAATCATGCAGATTTCCAATTTTTACATAGAAATGTATAGAGATTTTTTTTTCAGTGAGTTATGGGAAACATTTGTGAGTTTTAATTTAATAAAAAAAATTAACCTTTAGTTTATATAAATACTATAACCTTTGTAGGTACCAGAGAGGGACCCTAATGTGGGACCAAGTATTGAACATACATTTCAACAACAATTCTCCAATGCAAAATGTGAAAACAACAATTTGAGAAATTAATATTCATTTGAATCTAGATATTGCAGAAGAATTGCCTATTAGGAAGTGAGATGTAATGGGAAAAGGCGCTATCTACCTCTTTCTATGACCCTCTGATAAAAGAAGACAACTGAGGCGCAGTTGTTTTGTGGATTTTAAAAGAAAAATTGGGTTGATTTTTTAAACCGCTAACTTTACTCTGGCCCAAGTTTTTGTTTCCAACACTTTTTGCATACTATTTCGATAATCGTAAATATTATACATGTAGCTTTGCTTTTGTGTCCAAATTGCATTCATTCAGAATAAATGTGTAAAAGCGTGAGTAAAGTATACATGTGTATGTGTTTTGATGAATTTATTTCATATTATATGTTTATTATTAGTGTGTATCATATTTTTTAAAAAATTCGATTACACGTAATAACCTTTTTTTTAAATGGAGTTTAGAGTTGATGAAGCAATCTTCTAACAAGAAATATAATTGTAAATTTAAATAGTAATTAATTAAATGCATCTCATAGTAGCATGTCTCAAAGTGCACTCCTTTACTGGACCTGAATTTCCAGTTGAATACGACCACAGGCATTCATAGTGTCAAAAATTAACTTGCAGTGCACATGATAAGAAACGAGTTATCTTTCTTTATATGGCGTCCGGGTAAAGTTTGCATTAGCACTAAAATGTACGAAGTGAGTAATACATGTACAGTCTGTATTTGGCTTTGAGTGAAATTGATCAATCCAACATCCAACCAGCTATGTCCCTCTAACGTTCTGTCTGTCCGACGCGCGTGTTCGATTAGCGTTTTTAAAATTGTTAATTTGTATGAAAAAGGCTCGGGACCTCTCAAAGATTTTAAGGTAGTCCATCCATAACTATCATACGTCATATCTAATAATCTGTAAATTTGATAACCTGAATCTTAGTATGATTTTTAAGGGTTTATCAAATAATAAAGATTAACCATTGGAATTTTAGAAAAAAAATTGAATAGTAACAAATTTATTACCCCCTTGAAGTCTATGGTAATTTTTTTCATATATCGTTTGAGCACAAGTTATTTTCTTTCAAATCTCTTGGTAAAACTTTGCTAATGTTTTTCGGCCTTTCTAAAAATATAATGGCAAAACAGTCACAACTCACTGTACATATTTTAAGAAAGATGATTTTTTCCTAATTTTTATGTAGGGCGAACAACTCTTTTAAAAAGTTTTCAAGTGTAAAAGTTCATTCATTGACTACATACATCTCCTGAATTTGGTTTATGTCAGCCTCATGATAATTCTAAGGTAACTCCAGTGGCTTTCGTGTCCGGTTCTTTTTTTAGACGGCGTGATAAATTTCCGGTAACCGTTATAGTTTTGGGCACATCATAGATCATTTAAGATAACATGTATTTGTACAAGTATGGTTCGGCGGCTTCAGCACAAATATATAGCTCATATTTTTCAAAATGAGAGGAAAACGAAAACCATACATAAGTCAAAAACTTGGTGGAAAATTACTTGGAAAAGGGGGGGGGAGGGGTACTACTGCACTTGTTTCTCCGGTTTTGCCAGCTAGGACCAAAAATTTAATATGTATAATGCAGTTTGATTGAGTATATAATTTTTTAGTGACTTTTAGATTGTTTATCTTTAGTACATTTCAATTTGTTCCAATGTTTGTAAAAAACAGCTTTAAAACTATATCCAACAATATGGGGGTATACATGTTCAAGAGACTATCAAGCAAAGATTAGCTGGTCAATTTTGATAAACTATGGTTTTTTGTTAACAAAATTTATAACTCTTAATAAATGTTTAATAAAAATAGTATGTAAACAAAATGTTTTTTTTTTTTTTAGAAATTTCTAAAATGATATGAAATTTTGTGAATTTTTTTGGAAGATCGTGTGAAGAATAAATGTAAATTTTTTAAATATTTTCTGTAGAAAATCAATTATTATAAGACTTTTTTATTTAGATTTTCTTAAATTATAACCTAACAGGATGTATTTTGGTGCATAATTTAATAAATTATGAGATCATGCTTCATTGTGTTAAAATTTGGCTGTTTAATTTTTGGACCATGTGAGTTGAAGCTCACTGTTGGAAAACAAACGTACCAAGGTATAAATATTTTGGCCTCTTTAGTAAGTTTATGAGATGTTTTAACTGTTTAAATTTAAAAAGTTTGGTTTGACACTAATTTCTAAAAGGCTGGGTGTATCTTAAAAGACATATCTAATGTAGTTTAAATCAATTAAAATTGTTTGATTTACTTCAGTTATACATGGACTACCCTAAAGTAAAGAATCAAATTTAATACCGAAAACATTCTTTTCAAAACGTTAATCTTAAAAGAAAGCATTAGTTTGTTGACAAAACAGGGTTATATTTTCCCCGTTGTTAAGGTTATGAATATTTATAAAATATAATTAAGGAATAAGGAATCATTCTTTGACATTTACGAGGAGATCCTTCAGGCAAGATAAACCAGTTATTTTTCTTGAACCACGAATTTTTAATTAAACGAAAATAGCCGATTTTTCCTGATTTTGTCCATACTAGCTAACCCATATGTTTGATATGAATGTTTCTATCTTTGGGTCTTTTGAAGATTTACTGTGATGAGACACGTAAAGAACTGGTTGTCTTTGACAGCTATGATTCCTTAAGACCTTTAACTGTCTCCATTTGACGTCATATCTGTCAAATCGGGATCCAACAAGGGGGGGGGGGGGCATCTGACATTCTCCGAAGAGCTGGAAAAAAAATATACACTGACCATATTCATGTATATCTTATTTAAGATAAAAAGGTTCCATCTAAGAGCAGATGATTTAGCGTTTACATTCGAACCTCTCTCCCCCCCCCATCACCCCCCCCCCCAAAAAAAAAAGAAGATTAATTTTCGTCTGATCACATGATATTAATTAAACAAATGACCCCTCCATTTTATGTTTGGCCCCTCCACTTTGAAAAACTATGCTACACCATGCCTGTTTATGGCTCTGTTGCATCATTATATCTTTCCATTCCATTTGTCTTGGAACAGCTCATTTTATACCCCCTTCCATTTTCAACGATAAAGAAACTTTGTTTAAAATTAGGCTAGATTTAAATAAAATAGTAAAGTTTACCCAGCATCAAATAATCGGTACTCTGGCATCTGATGTTAAAACTATGCCTTTCTATTACTATAAAAAGAAAGCGCCTGTGTTCGTGAGGTAAATAGCTATTACATGTAGTATATTCATATATATTTACATTCACTGAGTCTTCTCTCCTCTATTTCTTTAGCAAACCGATTGTAATTCATAGCTCTATAGAAACTGGCAGAGCTGAAATCTAAACGATCTGTTTCTAACCAGTTTAACGATCGGTCAAAATTTTCATCAACCTAAAAAAAATCACGGACAGCACGAAATAATCATGATATCAGACTCTAATTCCCATATAAGAATAATTGTCTATTTCTTCTATCTAATGTACTGATATACATTAATACTTTAGTTACTTTTACTTACTCTTTATGATTAATTCAATAATTTTTTTTTTTAAAAAGAAAGATGCAAACAATAAAATGTTATCTTTGATTATTCATGCGGGCTATGAGAGTAGCGATCATTAACGCGAGTTATGTATTTTTTCTGCAATGATCGCTACCTTCATACCCGTATAAATCACCAAAGAAAGCATTTTATTGTTTGAATAGACGCAACCAAAAACTTCCACAGTTTTCCTAAACAATGTCCTACGCAGTGGAAAAACCAGTCTGACTAAAGTCATCCCCTACTACTAGTATTTTACTTCGAAATAGCAGGGAATGGCTTTAGTCAGACTGTGGAAAATCTTACATTTGAAATGGAGATTTTTAACAGATGTTTCGGATCCAGTACCGTTCACCATGCATGTATCATTAATATGGATATATTCTTATTTTTTTAATCGGAGAGATGTAACCCAGATTAAAAATTATTAGATACGGACTTTTAAAAGGGGTTTTCGGAAGTCTGAACCAAGCACAACAAGTATACTCAATCAATATGCCAAGTGAATTAATATTTTATGGATGCAATACTAAATAAACATTACTAAAGTACATTTGTTCGATTTGATTTTGAATAATCCAACCTTATTTGATTTTTATGCTATAATATGCACGCACAATCAGCAAAATTCCGCTATAAATATAAAGAATCTTCCTTCGCAATGTACGACACGGCGGTCTGTTATCAAAGTGCTGACTGGAACTACGGAATATTACTTAGCGGTTTTTATCTTTAAAAGTCTTATCCATGTATAACCAAATAAGAAGATTTTATTCCTCCAGCACTGTCAGAATAATGAGAACAAGTTGATGGCATCCATCAACCGAATTTACCACGTGTCCTTCATCAACCAATTAGCATACATATTGGACGATCCTAAAAGATTCCGGTTTTTATTTGTGTCTTTAATGTTCCCGTGATTCTCTCCCACGTGTCAACTCCAGGAAGTCTACGGACAGTCGTTACGGAATTGGAACCTGCTTTTGATGTTTGATTTTTATAACTAGCTAGTTTTCTTCCTTTCCTTCGTTCTATCAAGGTAAAATTTACAAAATGATAGAAACTGTTGTGAAATAATAGTTATATTTTTCATGCTTTTTGTACAATATGTGTACCTTTTACTTTCGAAAAGATATTATATTAGAAGAAGGTTGCATCTTTTTTCCGTATTTAAAATAAACCAAAAATATATTGAGTATGATGAAAACGTTTCACAGTTAATCACAGATATTGATTGAGGAGTTCTACTTATAAGCTTATTCTGCCTAAGTGGCAATGGGTCTGCACCTGCGTTCCCACTAAAACGCCCTTGAGGGAAAAAAACAAATTGTATAAAAACGCCATACGAGATGTTGTAATTTCATCATTTGTTGCTAGTTTATCAATGTGAGATATTTTCCTTACAAATTGAATTCTATCGATTTTGTGTTATAGGAGTCGATATATTCTGCCGTTACAAAGATAGCGAGTTTTCGATACTCTAGGCAGATGTACAGAAGTGCATTAGGATACTGTGTGCAGAGTCTATCCGTAAATTCTAAAATTGGTAATTCTTCGATGACTCAATTTACTTTATGCAATTGTTTACATTAAGTAACCGTTGATAATGACACGAAAAAAAATATACAACCTAAATAGTTTAAAGAGACACGGTGACGCACAAACCCATGATTTACCAAATATCGAATTTTTACACGTTTTTCACATATTTTATACATCATATGAAAAATTACGGTGTTCAAAAGTAAATAATTCCAATCAAAAAGAGAAATATAGAATAAGTCTTTGGGCCAACACATACATGTACATGTATATATTGACTTTCCCTTCCACTTCTTAGGCACGCAAGCGTAGGGTAATGTAAATACTGCAGCGTGACATATATTATGAGCAAGCGGCCTTTCAGTGAAACCTGATGTCTTCAAGAACTAATATAATTTGAATATTTATTAAGATGCACACTCTATGAATGCATATGTTTTACAACAGATACCGAATAACTTCAAATTCTCAGTGTTGTAGCAATCACAACCACGTGACACTCAAATCAATGTCCAAAACAACACGGTTTGTTTACATGTGTAATTCCGGATGGGTTTTAACGGCTTGTAAACTTATAAGTGATGACTTATAATGCGTGAAACCTCCCGTATAATCAAATTTCGTATATTTCTTCGTATTTCCGTTGTCATAATCAAAAAGTAAAACATCTTTTTTTAGTCACCGTGTCACTAACTTAAAAACAACACCTCACAAAGGAATACATGAGAAGTAATGGCTGAATTACTTTAAATGTGACTATTGTGATTACTAGTATTTAGTTACTTCAATGCATCTTAGATGACTGCTAGTATATAATTTGCCTGTCTGTCTAAGATAACTATTTGTTCTACCTTGGAAAGTGTCTAAAATTTCTACTTGAAATATCTGATAACTGTCTTCAATAGTTACAAGTCTACTACTGAGCATGTATTATTTAAGCTTTTGAATGTACACTCACTTTTTCTTTTAGTATTAATTAGTTTGTGTTTAGCGCCTTCTCGTTTACGGTTTTGTCTACGATGACTAACTGATTTGCCTGATATGTCTGTATAATACGTCTACAGACCATACCGGTGTTTGTTTAATTTGATATCAAAGCTTTTCAATGGCTCTATCTATACGTCAATAGGGAACATTAGATTTGGCTACAATATACAACTATTCCTTGATCGATATAAGTATTTGTTCACCATACTTCTTTGATATACGTAAGTGTTTGTCTACAATGATTCCTTTGCTAACTCAAGTATTCGTTGATAAACTCAATTTATCTATACACAATGATTCTTCAATTTATTTGAGTAGTTTGTCTACTGCACAACGATTCTGTAATATTTGTTGACAGTAATTATTTATTCGATTATTTTAGTGATGGCCTACAATGACTACTGATTAACAAAAAATATAAGTCAATTAAGGTTTTATTTACCTGAATACTGATGCATCTGTTCGTTTAATTTACCAGATATTATGTCTGTGTTACGTAACTAATGGCTATAAGGGGCCGGAACGATTGATTTTTAATCTTATGTTACTCGATAATTTCAAACAATTTGATAAGGACTACAGAACAAAGGATCTTCCAATCCACAGCATGGATTGGAAGATCCTTTGTTCTGTAGTCCTTATCAAATTGTTTGAAATTATCGAGTAACATAAGATTAAAAATCAATCGTTCCGGCCCCTTATAGCCATTAGTTACGTAACACAGACATAATATCATGAATCATTCGGTTTTTTTCTCCCTTTTGTTGGATTGCCTGTTAGACTTTTATTGATTTCAGAATCCCGTTTTGTTTTTTGGGTTGTTTTTTTTGTTAGTTGATGGGAACTTTTAAGTTTTACTTTCAACACTAACGGATGACCTACTCGTTGCTTTGTAACGAGCTTTGCTCTAGTTTTTTTAAAAAAATGTTCTGTGTTCCATATTTTGTTAAAGAGCAAAGGGTACGCGAGGAACCAGAGAACCAGACGATTTCACAAAGTCAGTCAAAATTATTTTTGTCCAGTTGTTTCCTGCAGTTTATTTAACTATGCACATTTAAAAAGATGACATGGTTTGTAGAATATACCGGTAGGTGACAAGACACAATGGCGCTAGTTTGCTTCTTTTATGACTTCAGGGATTTTTACGTTGGCAGTGAATTCATCAATTTGTGTTAAACTCTATTCCATTAACTCTTCCCTGAGGTGGCATAATTTCTATCAAACACGCAAATTTTCAAAGATTATGTTTGATAGAGAAATTATTCAATGTCGCCCACAAACCAGATGATTTGTTAATGCCAGTGATCGAGGATTATAATCTCATATGGAGATAGAATCATGCATCTACGGTTCAAAATCTCACATATGAAAAATGGATAATTACAAGAAATTCAGGCTATACTGCGAAAGAATCATTATTTTCTGTTGATCGAAGGGGGGGGGGGGGGGGCTGGTTTAAAATGTATTTTGAGTATCTATGGACAGTGTAGTATCTGTATTGATCAAATCTTACAATATACAAAGTGGTTGAAAGCGAAAGTCAAATTCTTATTGATAGATCAAACAAAATTGGCAATATCCCTTCGATCATTCCTCAAAGCTTTGAATTATAGAATTTTCTGGGATTATTTAAATTTGAAAACTACTTTAATACACTATCAAAAAAAGATGCAAGCACGTTTTTGTACTGATTTCGAACATCTTATCACCATTTACCTACACTAGTATTGAAAGTGGGCGTTGTGTCAATATACCAAGACATGAAAGAATTTTTGTATTCACTTGCAATCTGCACAAAATAGAAGATTAATTCCTTTACATTCTTAACTGTAATTCTATCGAACAAGAACGAATTCGATGTTGATTAGAGAAACATACAAAAACATAAAATGATGAGTAGAGAAACATACAAAAACATAAAATGCTTAAATTTAGTGTTAAATTCATAATTTTTAGTACAAAAAACCTTTTTTTTCAAGAAAAATATGCTCTTTTATTCGGAATACCAATAAAATGTGCTCCCCGGTCTAGAATTATAAAACTAACATGAGCTGGTCTTTAATTTTTATTTTTCACGAACGTAATATTCATAAGTAAACATTAAATTATTTTACTTTGTTAATTTAATCTCTGTATACCGTTGTGAAACGGGTGCTGAGATTCAAATAAACGAATGAATAAAAAACAGCAATCTAAGGATATCTGATGGATATAATACCCTTTTAAGTAACCTTAATCTTGATGGTAGATTTATGTTGGTATAGAAACGACACCGTGTATATATACCTCTGGAGGCTCTGTGCATATACCACCATAGAATTCAGTTTTATAGAAGAGAAGAAATTGCCCAATTAAATTAATGCGTACTTGTTACTAAAAACCTGGCCTTAAATATGCAACGTCTGTCTACTAAACTATTCAAATGTCTCTCGTCTGTACTATTAAAACTGTATTTTAAAAACATCAAAGACAACGGGTAGTTTGCAATGTAATTAGTGGGCCTTTATTGGAATCCTCTGGTGCTTTGTTTTAAAACAAGTTGATACTTTTCCGTACGACGCGGCGAGTCCAAATCCTTTGAATTCCAAACATGGTCGTTGTAAATTGTAATCAGGTGTTCTTGTTTGATATATAGATGATGTCGAAAAGTTCAGGTTTAATCAAGACTTGCAGATGTTTGAGCTTTTATCAATCAATATTTGTATCTGTTCTGTTCTCTCATCACCGATCGGGTGTATCTATCTATCTATCTATCTATCTATCTATCTATCTATCTATCCATTAATCCATATATCCATCCATTCATCCATCTCGTTTATCATTTATTTCAATATATACTCTTTAAAAACACAGTGTACATGACGCCATTTTTGTTGCCTTTTAAAGGTTAAAAATATCAATTTCCCCAGACGATTTTAAACTTTAGATTGCCTGAACAAATTCGAATAACTTTGATGTAGTATACACAGAGGAATATTCAGTGGAATCAATCTACATTAGATATGGTAAATGAAAAGAACAAAGTTGGAGAATTGGTCCCAAAGTAACACATTTTCTTCTCGCGGCATTTCATCAACCACGGTTTAAATGGGTTTCTCTTTTTTCCACTCTATTTGCACTAGTGTGTTTCTTTTTTATCTTTGTGTACTAGAGCTTTAATTTATCTGAAAGCTATTAGAATAATGGCAAGATGTTAATAATATATATTGATATGCAAACTATTTGATATTTCAAAAATCCCTCAGGATAATTAATTATATTAAGTTTTGCCTGAAATTCTATTAACCGAAAAACCAAGCTCTATACAATGTATTGCACCTAGTTATCTGGATAATTTATATGAAATGATGATTTTGCTTATCTAAATAGAGATTATAACCGATGTTAAAAGCGTCCGCTGTTTGGAATTATGCTGGCGAAAAAAACCATGAATTTAGGAATAATAAACTAGTACATGTAACTACATAACAATAAAATGGTTTCTTTGGTTTTTCTTGTGGGTATGAAGGAAGCGAGTATTGCAGAAACAATTGGTTTTGATAACCCGAAACCTTTCCACTTATTTTGATGTTGCATAAAAAACACACAGATTCATTCAACCCAAACAAAGCAGTTACAATTTTAAAGTGATCATTGACTCGGATACAGCGCCCATTCTGGGGGGGGGGGGGGGGGGGGGGGTCCAAGGGAATTACTGTCGGGGTGGAGTCTTTTTTAGGTAATTTTACTATGTGAGTTTAAGATCTTTCATTATTCCAGGGGGGACTCTGCCCCCCCCCCCCCCCCCCAATACACTCTAGATCCGTGCATGAATAATAAACAACATGATAATGATAAACTAAACACTATTTGGTTGCGAGCAACGAGAAGGTCTTCAGTCAAATTTTGTGCATCAGAAACGGAAGACGCCAATAAATGTAGCTGAGCTAATTCAACCTTACAAGTATGTAGGAGTTATCTCTCTTTGTCAGAGGTCAGTGAACGTAAGTTCGTAATATACAACTACTGAATATATACACTTTATGCAACCCCTAACGCGGGGGAGTCGACAAAAAGCATGGGGGAGTCGATTCCAAGGTATTGGGGAGTCGATTTTCTCTGCTTCGGAGACGGGAGAAATTTAGGTCACGCCTTCTGTAGGTATTTATAACAAGTATTTCTAAAAATATATATATATATATACCGCACGGAAGACAGCGATAGTCAAACTTTGTGTTGGTCCGAGTGCTCTTTGCGTCTAGTAGTCGTAAACACTTCGAAACTATTTGGCAGATTTAAAATTCACGGTAATCGAGTGGTCAAAATATGCATGATTTGTAAAATATACGACTTGCTTTGGGTTACAGACACTTGAAACAGCCGAAAAAATGATCAACCTTGTAAGTGCAATAATCAAATCTTAACAAATCTCAGGGAAAATAAATAATCGGGGCATTTTCTGTTCAGTTGTAACGGTAACTTAGGGGAAAGTCGTTTTTCGGAAAACGGAACGTACGGGGGAGTAGTAAATATTGTTAGCTAAAAATGCAAAATATGTGTTCAAATGAAAAAGTAAATAAATATTTACAACTTGACTTTTTCTCTTTTCTTATAATTTGTGTATCTCAAACCATATCAAAGGCACATGAGGTACAAATCAACATTCACAAAACTCAAAGATGTATTTGTTTTTGTCATCTGTATATCATAAACGTATTTGGCTATCATCGTCGGGTTTCTTCTCTCTGTCACACTTTCTTTTAAGGAGGCGAAGGGTGGTTGGTGGTTGCTCTTGTCAATATGATTATCTAGTAAGGCGTCGATGACTTGTAAAATTTGTTTTGTGGTGTCTGCAAAATAGTCGTATTCCTGTTGATTGTACTGATCGGGCTGATTGAAGTATAGTGTAGATAAATTATAACCTATATATTTGACTGTTGAATTACATATACATGTACATGTTTGTTCACCTATTGTACGCCAAATATATGCTTCTTACAAGTATAGTCACCAATTATGTTTATTCAAACAATAAAATGGTTTCTTTGGTGATTCATACGAATATGATGGTAGCTAGAATAAAGAAAAGTACATAACTCGAGTTGTCGGTTTACGTATGTATATTTCCTGATATGCTAGCCACCATCATAGCCCTATGAATCACCAAAGAAAACATTTTACTGTTTATATGTTTACATCTACCTATGATTAATTTTATCAATTATTCATAAAAAGTTTTTAAAAAATTTTAAAAAATTACGATTACTGTCAAAACGTTACACAGAAGGAACCGTCCATTTTCCTTATATGTGTAAGTTACTATATGGTAATGATAACTACAGCTACTTGAGCTCAGCCCGTGCAAGTCCGTGCAGTCCGTGCAATCGATGTAGCATTAATAGAGTCACTCAATCAAGAAAAAAATCAAGCAAATTCAACACCAAAAGTACAAAAAGACATCAATGAACGATGTAAAAAATCATTATAGCTCTACAGATAATTTTTAAAATTTGATCAGCTAAACAGTGCATTTAAAAGTAGTTAATTAAAGTTATTTAAAACGTTAATAACTACATTCACACACAGTTCGTTTCACTGGGTCCCGTAAATGTATATTAATATCATTTAATAAATTCATTTTCGTTTAATTCAATCTTTTTCTGAATAATAAAAACAAAATATGAAATTTAATGGAAAACAGGTGTAGTGCATGTACTTAACCACATTGTGTTTATTGCTTAAATATCTGTAAATAATTATAAAACCATTTTATTCACGAGATAAACAAATCATGGATATTTTGACCACTCGATTACCGTGAATTTTAAATCTGCCAAATAGTTTCGAATTCGAAGTGTTTGAGACTACTAGACGCATAGAGCACTCGGACCAATGACCAACACTAAGTTTGACTATCGCTGTCTTCCGTGCGGTATATATTTTTTTTTAGAAATACTTGTTATAAACGACGCCCCCATACGTTGGAATCGACTCCTCCGCGGTAGGGGTTGTATACGGTGATATAAGTGAGATTTTCTTTTTAAAGTATCATTGAACCCCTGCGAGTCTCTTTATTACTATCATTGCTAATATTTAATTATTTTTGTTTGCGTTAACTTTGTCTTTCCTTAAAATAAAATTAATTTTTAAAAATAATAATGATAAAACTAGATAACTCTCATTGCGAGTAATATAGTCTATCATTGCTGAAACTTTGAAGATTTGATTTAAAGTCCTTTTGATGAATTCTTTGCCAATATAAAAACTATTGGGGCATATCATTAGTATGTATTAGATATGTTTTATATTCAAACAATCATAAATAATCTGGGAAAAATCGAAAGTAAGAATTTCTTACGCCTTCACGATACATGCGGATTGTCATGTATTTAAATAAAGTGTTATCTATTATCACTGGAAATTCAAGTTTCTGGCTTTGTTTTTTTAAATAATAGAACAATAAGGCCATACTTCGAAACCGGGAGTGACGTCATCAAAAAAAAATATATTATTTCTCGTAGATATTTTTTTCTAAGATATAAGATAATTTCATTGCAATAGCTTCAAACCTTTAATAGATCTGGAAACCATTTGGTCCCTTGATATTGAGACAAGTCCCTTTTCAGTATAGTACAAAAGAGCTAATTGAATCAAGTATAATTCAAGCGGTATAAATGTATTCTGTTCATACAATTAAAATAAAAATAAATCAGGAATAGATAATGGAGTCACATGATGATGAACTATGGAGACATCTCTCAGAACCAGAAATGACATCATCCAAATCTAAATTTTTTCTGTCTTTTTCACTATCTTTCTCTGATATTCTAGAAAAATTTAAGGCAATAACAAGTGGCGGATCTAGGATTTGTTGAAAGGGGGGCCCAAAAGGCCGGGGGTCTCAGGGCATTTGTATACCATAAATGGTGAAAATTTATTCGCCTAGCTCGTGATGTCAAAAAATATACACAATTTACAAACAAGAACAATAAACAAAATCAACCCCAACGTTTTACTAAAAAAGGACTGGGTAAAAAATAAGATAACAATGAAAATAAAGAAATGAAGGTGAGACAAGAAACAATGTGGATTAATATAAGCACACTGATTTAACAAACTATAGGATTTATCACACGGGTGATATCTACCGGTTAGCTTGGCAAATATTGACTTCGGCGTGATGACGTACTTCCGTTATAAGGAGGCGAATGAAAATCTCCCTTAATTATGGTTTAATGACAATATTTCATATCTAATGTATACACTACAAAGTTTTATCAGCAGTATCTTGGTAACAAATGCTCATAATTCACTGCACATGTGGGAACTTTCAGATTTAGATCAATGCCCGAGTTAACGTCCATTACTAATTATCAAAAACCCCATATTTTATTTTTTGCAAAAAGTTATTTTCTCCGTCTGTTTCATGGTTTTAAAACTTTTTTATTCAAAGGATAAATTGCAATCACAAGGAAGACGTACTTTAAACCCCCACCCCACCCCACCCCCCAAAATATTCTAGAACCAGGTAGAAATAGATGTCCATGTACCTTTCTTTAAAAGGAATGATCCATGATCAATTAACACAAAAAAACCCAGGCTTTATAAAATACCTTTCATCAATATTATAGAATGATGTTTTTTAATCATAAACTGCATGGCTTTTGAAATCTGTAGCTAACAACTTGATAGCCTGACAATTTTTTATCTCCTTTGATTTTTGCGTGTATGTTATGATAAAACTGAAAAGACTGTATACCCTGACTTCAGCCAATGCTGCCTGATTTTGGGGTCTGTAAGCCGATAATGCTCTGTATTGATACACGTATACATGTTAATTTTGTCTCAGGACCCAAAACATAGTGGACAAACTCGATCGTCATGTGTAGTGCGTTAACCTCATCAGCGGGCATAAAATACATTAGAGCTGGGTAATTTACGATATGGTCTCAAAAGTTTTGTTTATCTTCTTGTTTCTCGATCTGGAGGGGTTGGCGACCTTAAACGGAGTCGATGTAAGGTGCGGTGTAGAAAGGCTTTTAAAACAATTGAAGTGGTTTCAATTTCACGTATTAAGTGAACAAAAACAAAAACAAAACGATAGCAACAACCCTAAAAAGAAACGAAACAACTAAGGAAATAGAATGACGCTTTCTTTAGCTTTTTCCTAATCAGAGTCATATGATATCTGCTAATATCACAATTTAGCGGATTCAAGCATGCGAAGAGGAAGACTCCACCATACATTCACATGCACATGCCTTATTTTAATATTACAACGTTATTGTTCTAGTGTTATCTGATGGCATGAAGCCATATGAGGAAGTTGTTACACGGGAATTTATAGTCATTGTAAACTTTTGTCATAAAAAGGCTATAATGTACACTAAATGAAAAATCGGCGCCATCTCTAAATGCATGGCTAAGATATCTACGGCTTGTCGTTAACAAAATAGAAATTTTAAGGAACAACCAATGCAAAAAGTCATTTAAATCAAATGAATGGTAAAAGCTGTTAAAAATAATATTTAAATTAAAACCCAAATTTGAAAAAAAAATCATACATGAAAATTGCCTTTAAAAACGTGACGCTTAAAATCATTTCGAGACATCATTGTGAAATTCTTCCGCACGGAATATAAATCTAGGAAGTTCCTGGACTGTTTTAGTTTTACAGCAACGCTCATCATATACTTCCTTTAACATGCTTCAGAACAAAAATATGCTTTTAGGAGGCAGAAGACAGTGACAGAAAAGTGACAGAGATAAGAAAGAAAGAAGGAAAAAAAACAATACCACGCGCGCAGTTATAAAACAGAAGGTTTGAGAGAATTTTTTTATTGTTTTGATTTAGCGGGAAATAAGCTCGCACCTCTTCGTGTATCAAAGATCGATCGCGCGCTGTAATCCCGCGGCTAAACATGAACTAATAGCTGTACGTGGACCCAGTGCGCCGTATAATGCCTGGCTTTGGAGAGCTATTCAAATCACTTAAACAGTATAGACGTTAGAACGAAAGACCGTCGTCGTCCTATGTATTTATTTAACTACTTAAGAACCGTGAATCTCGCGACCGTTTTGGTTCTAGTGTATTAAGTTTTCGGAAGAAAATTGGATCTAAATGTATCGACTGCAAATGGCTGATGGATTTCTCACATAAAAGGATTCCAGTTGATGTTCACTCTGGATGATAACTGTGCGTCGTCGGTTGAGATATAGAGGATTTATTTAGTGAAGTTGGCGACAAAGGAAATTCAGAACAACTGAACATGGAGGAGAAACAAAGCATGCCGGTGGTGAAAAATGAGTTACTTCCCTTGTCGGACCTTTCTAGGAGAAGGTCTCTTTCCGATGCTTCTCAGTATAAACAGACGAGACGAAACTCAAAACCGGTCATTCCTGACATCAAAATCACGAACGATGACTCGTCCGAAATGAGTTTAGACGAGATTGAGGATGAATTTGATTTTGACTTGACCCTACCCATGAGACCAAGGGCGAACACCTGCCCCAACGACCTATTCCAACGACCAAAATCAAACAGGCCCCCCACCCCGCCCCCCATCGAGGGCAAGAAACTGACATGGAGGGAACTGTCTCATAGCCCAAGGCATGATAAAGTGACCTTTGCAAAACACAAACTAACAAAAGTATCTGAAGACACAGAGGATAAACCTAAACCGGAAATCGTTCTAACTATAACTGAAATGAGCTCTTGTGCGTCAGAAGGAGCAAAATCCAACAGCTCCATTACTCCCCCTGTATCGAGGACCATTGGATTATCAGAGTTTGGATAAGGAAGTTTTTTCTCGGAATTCTATATGATCTAAATCGTACGTAACAATTGGACGATATTTCGCAATTTATGGATGAAGCTTTATCGCTCCGATTAATAATTTCCGCCTTAATAGGATATTAAAACTTCACTCTTGATGGATTTATGTATATGTTAAAACCCAGTGACATTCAGACATTATGATGGTGCAGCGAGGTATGAATATTGAATATTCCCATGTATTTTTGTTGAATTCCTTGAGCGTTTATCAAATATCTCTCTATTTTCAAAGAGTAATAAAATAAATCACGAATTTTTTGTGTTTGCCACTCGAATTACTTGAACCAGGAAATTTCTTTCAAGGATGTTTCTTCAAGTTTGAATGACAGGAAGGAAATAAATATATTAGGGTTCAATGTCTCCCTTGACAAGGGAAATTACTCTCAATAGCATTAAGTATCAATTTATTACATTTGGGTGTTGATGAATAGCTCTTAAAAATTATATTTGACAACAAACTATGAAATAACCCACCTGTTATATAGCGAATTAAAGTGATAAATCGTATTCATGTTTTATAGCATCGTTATCTAAAGAAACGTATAATCAACATCCTAGTAGAAACAGATCATATCCCGTTTGGTTTTGTAATCTCTCTGTTCACTTCCTAGATAAACACAAAGACCCACAGGGATGTAATCTCTATTGGGTAATGTTTATCAACACAGTAAGTGTTTATTACGGGGGTCTTTAAACTTGAACCAGGTAATTAGATAAAGAAGAAATCAGCCCTGTAACGGATATAGATCTGGGTTATTTTCTGCCCCTTGGTGAGTTTATTGAGGCTGAGGGGTAGGGGAGGATACATAAATATACAGAACATGAACAGACGTGGTAAACCGGGAGGGTTTATACGTGCTTACGATAAATCTTACAAGTATCACACAGATTACAACGGTCTCTATCAGTTATGGCGAAGTATTGCCATAACATTTTAAAAAGAAACCTCGAAGATAGTTATCTTTTATATGTGCTGAGAAAATTATAAATATTTCTTGGAAGGGTTTGTTTCACATTTTCTACCCAATGTCCTAAAAAAATTATCGTAAAAATATTTGACATTCATATAAAAACATCAGCCGAAAACATGAGCGGTATCGCTTCAGGAATTCGTTCAGATTTCTCTCACCCTAAAATCTTATAATGAACTCTACATAAAAAGTTGATTACCTCCGCAGACCTAACATGTGTAATACTTTAATCTTGATTAACGTTTAATTAAGTGTTATGTCGACTCATTTTGTAAACATGTTGTTTTCAAGCATTTCTGCGACCTTGGTAAAGTTTCTTTTTAATCTTTAGGGACCTTTAACACATACACGCATAAGCTTCTCCGCTTTAACAATAAAGAACTTCTTTCGCTCAGGGGATTTTTTTTTCTTTTCAAACGCTCAGGCCGTTAATCAATTGGCAAAAGACATCAGATATTTTTGTTATTCTATATTTGCTTATCGTAATCTTTTGAGGAAAAAAAACACAATCGATTGACTCCTTGTTAAAGTTTTCAAAGTTCAGATACTCTCAGCAGAGAGAACAAAAATGGATACGGGAAAAAATATGTATTTGTTGGATCTAGTAGCTTCTAAATTTTTGACAACATTTGGCAAACTGATAGAAAACACCCTAGATAAAGATTCATTGCTCCGATAGAAATAGATTTCTGATTTCCAGTCCCAAGCAAGACAGCGTGTTATCTTTCAAAATAGAGAGTAAAAAATGTCTTGAGGGATACAAAAACAAAAAACAGCCCCCCCCCCCCCCCACAAAAAAGGAAAACCAGCAAAACAAAAACAAACCAAATAAAAAAAATGACAACTAAAGAGCTAAATCAAAACCTTTGGGAAAAAAATACCATAAAGCAAAGACACAAAAAAAAATATTCAGGAAAAAAAAGCTATCTCCTGAATATCGTGCGGCGGAAAATGTGACCCTCGAAGACAGCAATGCCCGGTCAATTAAAAACAGGAGCGGGGGCAGTGGTGGGAGGATAATATCTTTTCTCATTGCTAAACTCTTCTTATGTAACTTTCAACTTAACTAAATATATCCTTGGTTCGTATTAGTTGGGATTGGGGCTTAAAAGCAAATCACTTCAGAACCTGCTGCGAGCTGATTCCGTCTGAT
>WFKH01010335.1:0-14091 GCA_016163765.1 Magallana hongkongensis | reverse complement strand
AGGTATACAGTACGTGGAGAACCGCATAAATTCATATATTAGCAATGGTTGTTTCTCTTTCAGTTATCAACCGATTAATGAAGCCGGACGAGGAACAGATAATTATTCATAAAGTACTCTTTACACTACGTTTCCAGGTTTTGAGCCCTTCATTTTTGTGCATAACAAATCCCATCTTGTTTTATCTGGTGCCTTTCAACCGCTCAATGAATCCGGACGAGGAACAGATAATTATTCATAATCAAAATAAATAAATATATATATATATTCACTCGTAATTATTTCTGAGGACAGATGATCGAACATGACTTTTAAGTTCTAAGCGACTATAACCTTCCGATTCTTTGAAGCAACTTTCATATTCTGTAGGACCCAGGACTCTTGAGTCTGTTAACACATCCTGATGAGATGATTTTTCGACCATCACTTGTATCTGTTTACAGTCTTTTGAAAAACATGTAGATAAATTGTACGTTGTAGCAACAGAACGACTGTCAATAAAATGAGATTCTCTGATATCGTTGTAGATAGTGTCCTCAGTTTGATCTAGTAGATGATTTGAACTTGCACACGTGGTTACACCTAAAAAAAACCCTGCGATATTATAAAGTGTAATATATGAGAGAGGAAAGTAAGAGTGTGAAAAAGATTGAGAAATTTACCTAATTGAGACGTACTAGGTTTCTTACGCTTTCTCTATAAGAAAGGAGAAAAAACATTTTATGAGTATATTAATTATTTCATTTGAAAAAAAAAATTAAAGTAAAAAAGTAAATGATATGGTACATGTAGATAAGACCTGCATATTACTGAATACTCACTGTAGTTGGTAAAAATAAATTACTGTTCCTAATAACAGGAACACAAGAAAACAAGTGAGAGGAAGGAAAAAGGCCAACACTGTCGTATTTGATGTTCTTTCCATGCCTAAAATAATTTGGTAAATATATGACACAGCATCAAATACAAGCAAAATGTGCAGTCAACACTGCCGACACTCTGCGATAATTACAGGTAATTTCTGACATAAATGTCTAAACTGTATGAGAATAAGTGTGGTCTTTGCAAAGACAAATTGAAAATCAATCAATAAATTATTGTATCACTTAATTTACCCTCTCTATCACTTCGATTAGAACATCCTCGTTTGGAATCACATATGGGCAATTGTTCATTACATTGGCACTTATGGCGACAACCGAGTCCATAAAAACCATCACATCTATTGACACAGTCCTTTCCCCACGAACCGATACAGGCTAAAAATACATTTAAACTGGTATTTCTTGTCTTAGTGTTCGAATTGGACTTGTATGTTTTATTATAAGAAATACAATATTCAGAGGCCATTACGACCGCCTCCTTCAACAAAAATGCAACAGATTGAATAAAAACAAATGGATAGTTATTGTTGTCACAACGCCTCCGCCCCCAACCCCGGACTAAGATTTTAAAGATTGACGATTTTTTCAGCTCGTCAACATATTGGGTATGTCTGCCCCCTAACTCCAAACTTCAACGATGATACGTTTTTGAAATGAAAAGCATCACTTTTAACGAAAATTAAAATTTTATAACAAATTACATGTTTTACTTCAAATAAGACCGATATTTATCGAAGGTTAGTGCGATAAATGTACAAATGTAACAATAAGCGTTGGTGGTACTTTAATCTACATGTACAATGAGGTTACCGTAGTCTCTTATAATATAAATGAGTCATTAGACTGGTCTGCAAAAAACATGCGAAGTCGCATTCCACATTTATAAAAAGCTAATTCGATGACAATTACAGGTTAAGGGGTGTTGCCGGTGAGCTGTAATAATTATTCTTCTTCATTGAGTAAAAGGCGTCAGCACAAAGTTTTATTATTACTTCCCCATCCCAAATAGTATATATTTTTACTTCCGTTGGGGTTAAATTTTAGAAAACTGGACATTTTTCTTATAATAGATAATGTTAATATAATTATAAATTATTTTTCATAGACTGTTGATCTAAACAGTATATTGCGTTCTGTGATGGTTCATACGGACTTGAACGTTAACGGGCTATTAAATTTAAAAAAATCTCAATATATAACAGCTAGCATTTCATAAAGCCAATATAAAGGAAAACAATACTGTATTATAGCGAAGTTTTCATAGGAAATATGGCTAAAGGGAAATGCCGACTTTATTGCATTTACACATTTCTGTAAATTGATGATATTTCGGCATTTTTTGACATATCTGCAAAACAATGTAATGAGAACTGACATGAATGAATCTGACAAATAGATCAAATGATAAATAAATAATATTTGTTAACTAGACCTCATTGAGATGACAATCTTAAACGATCCCGATTTAATAAAGAACAAAGGGATTATGAATTTAAACGAATTTAGAGGACTGGTATTGACTTAAACCTATGTGAAAAAATTTAGTTGTAGATTTTTGCACATTCTGTATCCAACAGTCACTATATGAAAGATAGGACCAAGAGACAAAATAACAATAGAGACATCTAGACACGAATTTGACACAAAGGTCAGCATTCATCTTGAAAGTATGGTACACATAAGTCTGCTATTATCTAAACGTTTGACCCAGGAACTTTGTTTAAGATCACTTTACACCATTTGTGGGTGAAGTATGAACCATATTTGGCCAAGGGGTGAGATGATCTGCTCTTGACAAATGATGATGGACGGATTTATTACTATAGGGCATCTGCAGAGCGAGGAAGCGGGGTCCTTAATAAAACAAGCATCTGAACAACACATGCCCCCTACCGACAACCCAATTGTCGTTTAAAGAGCTTGCCAAAGATTGAAGAAGGACGAACATGTTTAGTTAAATACGGGCCGTTTAAAATTATTTTCTTCATCTGTTGATCAATTTTAATAAAACTCAAAATGATCTGTAGTTTCTCATTTTAAAGCTACACAGCAAGATTTAAATCAATATACCAAACCATAACCAAAATCAAGTCTGGAAAACGAAGTAGTGACAGAAAGACCAATAGCCATAATGACTATATTCCCCTTAAGTTTCACCGGTAGGGGACTAAAACACATCACAACATGCGTGATAGATACTGCATACTGATAAAAATGACACTGATACTCATAAAATAGCACCCTGTAGAAATGCATCATAAATATCCAATTTGGAAGTTTGGACGATTTTGCATAAAATCGACTCTCTCTTTTAGATACAAAATGATACCCCAACCATTCTAATACATAGAAACAATCATTCCTGAGATAAAAAATTTTTCCCGAACATTTTTCATATAAAACACTAACTACACAAAATTGCTAACCAAATTATCTTTATGAGTTTCTCGTAAGCATTACTATATTCTTTAAACTTGACATTCAATCGACAAAGTAAGCAATGAAAAAAAAAAAATAGCAAATACCTTCGCATCTCCCAGATATATTCTTATAGTCCGCGCAGCAGTCCCTTTGCTCTGTTAAGCTGAAAATATTAACAAAATGAATATACATGAAACGAATGTAAATATTCTATACGATATTAATAATCATCAATAGTAAATCTTTAGTGTATGTGTAATGTGAAACTAGTTTTTTTTTTAATAAAATTAAATGCTGTTAATAAAACAATTGTTTTAAATTTCCAATTATATCCGACTATTAGTGTAGGATAGCTTCTTACTTGTTAACGCACACGGAAGATTCTGACAATAACACTTGAAAATAATGTGGTAACAATACATTGATAAAAATATAAGAGTTAACTATCTCATCCATGTCACAACAGCTACAACTATGATTGAGAATCTCTTTCCGTTTAAAGTTTTGTATTCTTCCGTATTGACATATGTTATATTTGGATGCCTCAACTGAGCTTGAACTTGACTACTCATCTTTCTGCTTCACAACTGATTTTGTTATTTTTCTTGCATTAGTAAAATTGGTCACTCCTAATGCACCGCCTATAATTTAGAAGAAGTTATACTTCTTTTCTTTCTTTTTTTTTTGTCTATTGACAAACTTGTCAAAATATTTTACAGGAAAATTTATTTTTCTTTTCCCTTTTTTTTTTTTTGGTTTTAAAAAAGAGGAAGGAAACCTCTATATCCCCCCCCCCCCAACCCCCCCCCCCCCCCGACTTACACTTACGTTGTGTGGCATTAACGTTTATTCATATATTCCATACAAACCAGCCATCAGGAAATACCCCTTTTCCACCGAAAGAGAAAACATTATAAAGTAGCCATTGCCATATTATACTTAGGTATTTAATTATCCATTTAAGTTCGAAAAACATCAATTATTAACATAAAACTTGACAACTTGATTTAAAATTTAAAATGATTAAAGCGTCCCAAATTCAAAACAGATTTTTTTTCTGGGGGGGGGGGGGGGGGGGGGGTTTAGATAAAGCATCGATGAATAAATCAACGTAATATGAGCCTTATTACAACAAAAACGATTCTGAAAACTTGCAGTGTTAAGTACATAAGAATTCAGACTTAATAAATATGTTTTAAGAAAAGTCGTGATAATTTGGCTAATGTTTTGTATTTACCATTTATCAATTATTTCCTTAATTGAAATCAACTTCAGTAAATAATTAACGTCTACAATAGCATTCTGTCAAAATTACTGCAAAAAATCATTCCAAATTTCCGTGTGAAAAATTCGTAAGAATTTTTTTACTCCATATCCAAATAATATTTAGTGTTTTTGGAGAGGAAAAACCTTATCATTAAATGTTTGGCGATTTGGGATTAACTGCAAAATTAGCACTCTGACAAAATAAGCTTCTGTACAGTATTACGTTTGCTAATAACAGAAAAACACAACCACTATAATTTAATTATAAATAATAATAATACTGTATACATAAAGAAACAATGAATAATTTAAAAACAATAATTGTATTGTAACATGTATTATAAAAATACAATGCATAACATTACTATACAATTTTGTACTAAAATGCATACAGTCACATGCACTGTTATTTATGCGAAAAGAATATAAATATTTGCTTTGAATATTGAATTTCAATTTTCAAAAGGTGTTAATTTTGGAAGAAAAAGTTAAACCTATACATTAATAGAAGTTGAAGGTGTGAATACTGCTAAAAGGTAGTAGACAAATTATCTTCAAGTTGTGCTCTCCCTCTTCAATATTTTTTATGTGTAATCAAATACATTTATAAAGTAAAAATGAGATGTTCAATTTAAATGACCATTTTGAACATTATTATACCGGGACATTGTCGTACATGATGAGTCTCAAGTTGTATTTTGCTGCGTAAAAATGAGCAATTTCTTAAGCACGTTTTGCCTGTTGCATACACAGTTTCAACAAAGTTAGTTGTCTTCACGAAAAAAACAAGATGATCTGTTTAGAAATGTGAAAACTGGTGCCGGTGCGATATTCTTCCTCATAATATATGTAGTCTTTGTTGCTGATCATTCTTCAGAGCAAATAGCTTTGTACAGTATTTAAAACAAGACATAAATATAAGCAGAGAAGCAATTATTTTGAATGTTTCCGAAGAGCTCAATACCCCATAAATGTATTGTTTATTTGTTAAAATTCAGTTCTACAAAATTGGAACAGAGATATTTCTAACCTGTCGCGGCCTATAAGCAATACATACGATTTGGAAGGACCCAAAGATTAAGGCAGATCCTAGTCGGATAGTTGTACATGTGACCATTGTCTTTGACCTCGCGCACTTGCAATTTATATTCCCCCTTTCTGTTGCAATAACTCACTGTATTTGATATTTAAAGAAAGGTAGTGTAGAAAGAAGTGACATATTAAGATCAATGTATCAAACTATGATGCTATTTTTATCAGCTCTCAAAATGTAGTCTGCACACCAAAAAACTGTATTTATATTTATTACTTTTCTGCTTCTTTGTGTGGGGTCAGAAATATCAGACACATCGATTTCATCAATCTTTTATCAAAAACAAGACAAACGATAAAAAAAATTCAAATTCAATTTTATTGTAATCTTACAAAACTTAAACTATTTTGTAAAAGAAATATCTTAAATACTAGTAAATTGTTAATTTGGAGATCAAATGTTAGGTACACCATTCAAAACACATCCTTCACTTTAATTTTCCAACAAAACACATTTGACTGGACATCTCGAAAATCGGACAAAAACGTTTGATGGAACTTCTTAATATGTCAATCTACGAAACCCGAAATTTTTATAAGTTTTTCAATTCTGTGGATTGAATGTTTGAGGTTTTTTTACAAGACGAAATATTAAAAAGATATGTTAAACATCAATATCTTTTATTTAAAAAAATACCATAAACTAAATGTTTACATATGGGTAAAGATTATGTTGGGCAACATGGTACACAAAAATATTTTAAAATGCTCAAATCTTTAATTTTTTCGCATTTAAAAGAATATTTGACTTGAGAAAACAGTACGACCGGACAAAATTGTTTGAAGAGGGTTATATCTTAAAAGAAAAAAATAACATTCAGCCGTGAGGTATGCCGGTCCATTAAACTAAAAAAAGTCACCATTTCATCTTTTGTCACTCCGCTAATAAAATTTCTGCATAAGAAATCATTTCCAAGCTACTGGAAACTTGCAGATGTTTACCTCTTTTAAAAAATGAAGACCATTATTTGCCAAATAATGATAGACCTGGGTTCCTTTCAAGCTGTAAGTAATGTCTATGAAAGGATAAGTTTTAAACCTGTGTGCATTTTTACAATGTATTTGTGAAAGATCAAGGTTTTTTACCTGGACATTACACAGTTTTCCTATTATTTTTAAATACATGTAAATAAATAAAAGTATTGATGATTGGAAACCTTGTATGGTCTTCTGTGATCTGTCAAAAGTCTATGGGATTAGAGGCAACATTTTTTTTAATGGTTAACTAGTAAGATATCTTGTCGTACCCAAAATATTATGTACAAAGATTAATTGTCTTCGAGTGCAAGTTTAAATGCGATGGTTTTCCAAGGATCTGTTCTTGATCCTCTATTACAATATGTCCACATTAAATTTCCCATATAGCAATAGATATACAATACCAAATTGCAGACTTGATGTTTACAATAAACCTTAAGGCGACCCCAGACCCCCTGTCCCATAAAACAATTTTTACGCCCCCCTCCCAACAATCTTCGCTAGTCTAAAGTGCTCTAAATAGAGAAACACTGTGGATCGTCCCTCTTGGCTAGCGAAGGCGCCCCCCCCCCCCCCCGTTCGGAAATTCTGGATCCACAACTGCATGGTTCCCTATATATGTTATATTTGTTAAAGCATATACACGCAGAGAATTAGTAATGCTAGAATCGTGTTTTTATTTGTTGTTTTGAATGGTTAGAGCACATCATAAATTCAGTCACGGTTTTCAATATAAATTTAAGTTTAAAAATTTCAAAAACAAGTCGTTGAATTTTATTGATGATCATGCAGTATGCGATAAGTTTGAGTACAAAGTTCAAGTGATAATGGAGGAACATTTATACTGAAATGTACAATACGTCCGTATCTATATAAAAGTCAAGCTATGATCACTACATTACTACATTGTAACTTTGAGTGTCAGAGACAGAACAAAATGGACAAAAAAAGAATCGTTATTGTTCTAATTGCTCTATTACCATTTTTGATAAATATTGCAACATCAGAGTGCAGTGTGTGAAAACAAGTAATTGCATTACTATACTTTATCATTATGAATTTAATCTCCCAGTTTTTTCATTGAAATCGAAACTAAAGAAACAAAAAACCCCGATATAAATCAGTTATTTTACTAAAGAAAATAAATGTTTATTTAAAAAATACTTATTTTTGTTTACGTTTACCTATAGCTTTAATGATTTAATCCTTAATGTTTATAATTAGTTCATTTTATGTTTGTTTTCAGTAAAACAGAAGTATATGAATGTTTCTATGACTATACGAATGTTTTTGAAAAATGCGAAGGTATGAATTCTTGTTTCAAATCACAATATACTTATCTCAGACTCGTTACAGAAAGAAACAAATTGACTCAAGCGTCAAAAGAACAACCTTCTGAAAAAATATATCTAAAATATCTGGATGTAAAGAAACAAGACGCATAATATTACTTCTAAGACAACTCGAACTATTTCACAACATTGAAAATCCTAACGGAAAAAGGTATATCTATACATATACGAGAGAATAAAAGTCCTGGGAATTTTTGGTTCATATATCCAATGAAAAAGTTACTTACAAAACTTGAAAAACATATATTACAATTGACCCTATTTGTTACTACAGAAAAAGTAACAAATGAAATTTGAACAGTTAACTTATCACTAAAAAGTTAACACTGCAAATTATATTTGATTTCAGTACGTTAAAAGGAACATGTTAAACGTGCCCAATTTGATTTAAAACTTATTACCAAATACAGAAATGCTTGCTGACAGAAAGAAAACAGACAAAGTGATATACCCTTAATTTGCGGGAGTATATATGTACAAGATGCATAGTGATCTTACCATCTCTTAGTGTTTTTACGTTGTCATATGAGAACCAGTTTTATGCCACATTCTTAGGACAGTGTATGTTTATGGTTTTAATTTAAGATATGAAATAAAGATATTGACTATATAAACATGTATAACGTTTGTGGCAACGCACAGAAAAATCCCTCACCACTCATTATCCCCCTCCCCCCTAAATGTCATTTTAATTTCCAGGAACATTAAGCAAGTTAGTGTTAAAATAAGAGAAGTTAAAAAAAAGAGATAATTATAAGTTTATTGTAAATAATGTAGTTATTTTAACTGAAAGAAAAAGTGAGCAAGCTCAAGTACCCCACGCCCTTTCCCCATTACTTGAGAATACTACACATATTGAATCGCAGGATAGGCATTAAACACACAAAATGATTTTAAATAGGGACATAAGTCATTTAAAAATCATCCCATAAAAATTTTTAGCAAATATTTGTCTTTAACATCAACAAAATTCTATATTTAAAAGTCCAGAAATTCACGAATAAATTCTATGCAGTCGTTTTAGAGAAGTTGAGCTTACAAAAAAAAGTTGCGTGGGGTATAATATAAAAAGCTGACCAAGATACCTTTTTTATATGAGTAAATTTGCTGCATACATATTCACAAAGTTAAAATATTTATAAATGGAAGGAAATTTGTTGGATAAATAAACGATCTAGTTCATATTATATTTCAATAATACTAATCTAATGTTAATTGTTGAAATACATGTACATTTATAAGAGAAAACTTTTTCATCATAAACTAGTTGTCGCTAAAAATATTATTTTTGTAATGGCATTTCAATATAAATTAATAGAATAATTTGATTATACTTAAATTAATAATTGTCACTAGTAAAATCAAGGATTACATATAAAGTTGATTAAAAATATTAGAAAGAACAAGTAAAAACTGAATTACCGTTTGTGAAAAAAAAAAATTTCCAAAACGACAATTATAGGCTTTTATATACTAAATACCATTTATTTAATTAGTATACTGTATATATGTATATGTATTTACCTTTCTTCCCTATTTATCGCTTAGTATTTATTTATTTTTTTTACTATATTTATATCGCTTGTGATGTTTTTTAGGTCGGTTGTGGTGTTATTTGGGTGTAAAACGCACACGTTTTATTAAAGTGCATTATGCAAATACACTGTAGTGGGTTCTAAAAGGTGATGTTCAAACAAGTATGTAACTTTAAGTACCAATGGTTTGGATGGTTTCAACGTAAGACAACGCAATCTCTACGACCATTCAAATGTTGTTACCGCTTAATGTTGTACTGCATGAGAAATTTTTCAGTAAAAGAACTCATGAGAAAAGTTTTTAGTGTACGAGTATGTAGTTGGTATATGTAAAACGGTAAAACGAAGTAACCGTATTCCTGAAAGTCGTTAATAACAATACAATAATCAAGATTAAAAGACAGTCGAACATAGTAAAGGTTTAAATATATCATACATGTAGAATTAAGTCTCAATAATATAATAGCAACAGTTTACATAATTTACTACTAAAATAATAAGATGCCTATGGATTGGCATTCGGTTTTTGAAACGCAGTTAGCAGTTCATTATTCGTTATTTTAAAGTGAACTTTCAAATGCATATATTTACCTCCAGTGTATATTTCTCCCTATGTTTGCATTGGAAATCTGTTACGTTAGATTATAATTATTGTTATATTTAATGAAATGTTCAAACTTATCTTACCAAATTGATATGTACTTTTGAAAAAATTGTTATGAATAAATCATATCTATCCTATCTCATAACAGGGTTTTCCTGGCACAGTTTCTGGCACTATATGTTAAGCAGCAGAAGCGCACTAAATGGCATGTTTTGTTGCTGTTCCATCTATTCATTTCGATGACAAAGAGCGTGTGAATTGCCTTTGATGCGACAATACAAAACTATTTCATACAAATACACATAAAAATAAATATAAATATAAGCACTGGATGCTTAAATTTGGATATCGTCGGTCCTATAACACACTAGTCTGTGCACACAAATTACGATATTGCGCTAACGCGCGGTGTTCAATTTGTCTGCACAGTGTGGTGTGTTATAGGACCGACGTCATCCAAAATTAAGCATTTAATACTGAATTAAAAGTATTAAAATAAATTTTTAATTAATTGTTTTACATTTCGGTCCAAAATGTAAACACATGATGTCGCAAGCTTGTATAACATGCAAACAAGAAATCAACGCGGAAGGGTGGTCGGCATGTTAGTAGTGGGCTAATGCATTCTGAGATAAAAAAAAAAAGAAAAAGAAAAAGACAGAAGTATAATAAATATTTAGAGTCAAGGAGCCTCCAAAAAAGATAATATTGACAGTCTATTGTATTTATTTTCTGATCAGGTGTGAAAATGGTGGTCTTTATGTTTATTGATATTGTTAACATTTATTCTTTCTTAAGGAAAGTTATGCAGTGACTGTCCTGAATAGATTACTTTGCAACGTCATAAAAGTATTTTCATACCATTAATTTTGTAAACAAATTCTTACCCGATGCCGTTTTGCACGAATAGTTTCCCGCACTCAAGGGCAAAACTACGCATACCTGAATTGTTTATGAATAAGCATATCAGAAAATATCCATTTTTAGTTACATTAATTAACCTTAGTTCTCAACTAATACTGTATAATCTGTCGTATTTGTCACAATGTTTTCTTTTATACAGCTCATCATACTGACAAATATTTGGTCTTGTTTTGAACATAGCAAATTTAGCGTTAACAATATCATATATTGCTGTAAGATACTAGTATTGTACAATGCTTTAAGTATATGTAAAACTTATTTCTCGTCCTCCATCCCCTGATCTTAACTCTATATATTTTGAATTGCTTTTCAAATCCTTTGCAGTGTAACAGGACCTCGCGAATGCTGCCGCGACTTTAAGAATGTATCTGTAAAATGCGAAAGTGTTTTGCTATATTAAGTGTCAAAATACCGTAAAAGTAAGGCACATGATATATGATCTAAATCCTCTGAATATTGCAAATATGAAAATAACATTTTATTTGCACTTTCCTAATTATATTAAAAAACCAATGGAAAACTTACTAGTGTTTTTAACATTTGTCGCTACAACGACTATTGATCTCAAAAGAAACGATTACAAATCAAAAATTAACTACAGACAGTTTACTCTAGCATACATGTAGATTTAATGTAATATCAATTTCAGAATGCATTGGTTCGTTTGGGAAAAAAATGTGCCTTCAGCTGTTACAGTAGTTATCATGGTTATTTTAGACATGGCTGCCGGTGTCGTATGATTTAAGGTCCGCCCCGTAAAACGATCCGGACGGACCTTTAAAGTTAACATTTAAGGTCCAGTGTTATATAGTGCCTTTTCCCCCTAGCCATCTTTCCCCCTGGAAAAGGGCTATATAGCAGTTTTTCCCCCTGGAAAAATGGCTATATAGCAGTTTTTTCCCCACGGAAAGCTGACTATAAAGTGGGTTTTCCCCCTTTTTAAAGCCAGATTACCCCCCACGGAAAACCTACTATATAGTAGATTTTCCCCCTTTTTTACATTCCGGTCATGTTTATGGCGGACCATTCGTGGCAATAATTTGCAATAACTGATATGATATTAATTTCTCATAATAAAGGATAACTATGGCATTTAATAATACATAGAATAAAATACATGGTTTTTTCACCCCTGATATGAACAAAGGCATTCATAACATTTCTGTTTCATCACCATTTATTTCACCTTTTGTTACACCTTTTTGGAACACCTTTTGCACGGATTTCGGAATACCTCGAATCTTTTTCATCTAATCATCTAATCAAATGCTTATCTACAGTTTTGACTTCGACGTTATGACATTGACATTTTTCACAGAACATGTCAGAATAGTTTGAGTGAAAATGCGCCGGTTTGGAACTTTAATTTTCCCATGTATTATCATCTATGTATAAGCTCCTCCCAGGAAACTAACTGACCAATCTTGACTTAATTTTGCAGATGAAGGGAATAAGAAATGGAAATGTATTACTCCCTTCGTCCAAAAGGCTATTAATTTTAAATTAATACCGTTAGAATTGACGATCTTATATATAATCATATATTTCTACTTCTAAATATCAAACGAGAGACAGGGTGCAATGATATGATGAGAAACTGAAATGTTTTATGAATTATAAATTTTGACTTGCGAACTGCATTCTAGAACGCAGTTCACTTTTCAATTGCAAATAAGCCCGAATCTCAAAAACTAGAGATGACCACTTCACCATATATTCACAGTGGTAGTGGTATACCACTAGTAGGTGACCCTGAAAATTTCAGGCCCCTAATATGAATTATAAATTTTGAATTGGTAGTTCACTTTTCAATTGCAAATAAGCCCGAATCTCAAAAACTAGAGAAGACCACTTCACCATATATTCACAGTGGTAGAGGTATACCACTAGTAGATGACCGTGAAAATTTCAGACCCCAAATATGAATTATAAATTTTGAATTGCGATACTTTTGAATTGCGAATAGCGAACTGCGTTCCAAAAACAAATTGCCGATTTATAAATATACAATTTTGAAAACGATGCCATATAAAACAAGATTTATGATTCACTTACCTAAGAATATTATCATACTATTTATTTCATATTTTTGCAATAAAGATTTACTTGTGTACCATATTTTTTTCGAACAATGAAACAAGGGTAATTATAAATAAAAACTAACACATATTTTATGATGAGTTGACTTTTTTTTTTTAAATATAACTTGTTCTTCTAATCAATTGGCAAGTAAATATAGTCGTATATCAAGTGCGCTTTTGTTGGTTATTTATTTTTATTTTTCGGTTGCTACTTTTATGAATAAAAATTTATTGATTTATTTATCTACTGGTAGTTATTTATTATATCATTAGTCATCTTATGACTTGATTAAATGTTTTGAAGAATAATGAATTTACCCGCGTACCTTTTTTAAAATTTTTGTTCCTAAATTTAAAAAGAAAAGCAAAATTAAACGTAATTTTCAACCATTTTGATAAAAAAATATATGAGTGAGTGTGTATTTTTAAGTCACCTGAGTAAACTCAGGTTACCTAGCTATTGCTATCTGTTTTCGTCCGTAGTCGTGCGTCGTGCGACGTGCGTCGTGCGTTAGCAATTTACATTTTTAACTTCTTCTTAAAATCTACATGGCCAATGCAATTGTTTCCATTTTTGGTGTGAAGCATCTCTATGGTAAGAGGAATGTAAATTGTGAAATTAGTGGCTCTACCACCCCCAGGGTGCCACAGGTGGGGCCAAATATGCAAAAAACAGCCAAATTTTCAAAAATCTTCTTCTCTACCCCCACACATGTCAGGAAAAACCTGATTGCATGGTTATGATGTCCATGAAGCCCTCTACCAAAATTGTGAAATTCATGGCCCCTGGGTCAGGGGTTCAGGCTCTAGGGTGGGGCCAATATGGCCATATAGTAAAAATGAATTAAATTTTAGAAAATCTTCTTCTCTACTCCCATATATATTTGTTAAAAACTAAATACATGGTTATGATGTCCATGAAGTCTTCTACCTAAATTTTGAAATTCATGACCC
>WFKH01010334.1:0-14100 GCA_016163765.1 Magallana hongkongensis | reverse complement strand
AGGTATACAGTACGTGGAGAACCGCATAAATTCATATATTAGCAATGGTTGTTTCTCTTTCAGTTATCAACCGATTAATGAAGCCGGACGAGGAACAGATAATTATTCATAAAGTACTCTTTACACTACGTTTCCAGGTTTTGAGCCCTTCATTTTTGTGCATAACAAATCCCATCTTGTTTTATCTGGTGCCTTTCAACCGCTCAATGAATCCGGACGAGGAACAGATAATTATTCATAATCAAAATAAATAAATATATATATATATTCACTCGTAATTATTTCTGAGGACAGATGATCGAACATGACTTTTAAGTTCTAAGCGACTATAACCTTCCGATTCTTTGAAGCATCTTTCATATTCTCTAGGACCCAGGACTCTTGAGTCTGTTAACACATCCTGATGAGATGATTTTTCGACCATCACTTGTATCTGTTTACAGTCTTTTGAAAAACATGTAGATAAATTGTACGTTGTAGCAACAGAACGACTGTCAATAAAATGAGATTCTCTGATATCGTTGTAGATAGTGTCCTCAGTTTGATCTATTAGATGATTTGAACTTGCACACGTGGTTACACCTAAAAAAAAAAACCCTGCGATATTATAAAGTGTAATATATGAGAGAGGAAAGTAAGAGTGTGAAAAAGATAGAGAAATTTACCTAATTGAGACGTACTAGGTTTCTTACGCTTTTCTCTATAAGAAAGGAGAAAGAACATTTTATGAGTATATTAATTATTTCATTTGAAAAAAAAAATTAAAGTAAAAAAGTAAATGATATGGTACATGTAGATAAGACCTGCATATTACTGAATACTCACTGTAGTTGGTAAAAATAAATTACTGTTCCTAATAACAGGAACACAAGAAAACAAGTGAGAGGAAGGAAAAAGGCCAACACTGTCGTATTTGATGTTCTTTCCATGCCTAAAATAATTTGGTAAATATATGACACAGCATCAAATACAAGCAAAATGTGCAGTCAACACTGCCGACACTCTGCGATAATTACAGGTAATTTCTGACATAAATGTCTAAACTGTATGAGAATAAGTGTGGTCTTTGCAAAGACAAATTGAAAATCAATCAATAAATTATTGTATCACTTAATTTACCCTCTCTATCACTTCGATTAGAACATCCTCGTTTGGAATCACATATGGGCAATTGTTCATTACATTGGCACTTATGGCGACAACCGAGTCCATAAAAACCATCTTCACATCTATTGACACAGTCCTTTCCCCACGAACCGATACAGGCTAAAAATACATTTAAACTGGTATTTCTTGTCTTAGTGTTCGAATTGGACTTGTATGTTTTATTATAAGAAATACAATATTCAGAGGCCATTACGACCGCCTCCTTCAACAAAAATGCAACAGATTGAATAAAAACAAATGGATAGTTATTGTTGTCACAACGCCTCCGCCCCCAACCCCGGACTAAGATTTTAAAGATTGACGATTTTTTCAGCTCGTCAACATATTGGGTATGTCTGCCCCCTAACTCCAAACTTCAACGATGATACGTTTTTGAAATGAAAAGCATTAACGAAAATTAAAATTTTATAACAAATTACTTACATGTTTTACTTCAAATAAGACCGATATTTATCGAAGGTTAGTGCGATAAATGTACAAATGTAACAATAAGCGTTGGTGGTACTTTAATCTACATGTACAATGAGGTTACCGTAGTCTCTTATAATATAAATGAGTCATTAGACTGGTCTGCAAAAAACATGCGAAGTCGCATTCCACATTTATAAAAAGCTAATTCGATGACAATTACAGGTTAAGGGGTGTTGCCGGTGAGCTGTAATAATTATTCTTCTTCATTGAGTAAAAGGCGTCAGCACAAATTTTTATTATTACTTCCCCATCCCAAATAGTATATATTTTTACTTCCGTTGGGGTTAAATTTTAGAAAACTGGACATTTTTCTTATAATAGATAATGTTAATATAATTATAAATTATTTTTCATAGACTGTTGATCTAAACAGTATATTGCGTTCTGTGATGGTTCATACGGACTTGAACGTTAACGGGCTATTAAATTTAAAAATATCTCAATATATAACAGCTAGCATTTCATAAAGCCAATATAAAGGAAAACAATACTGTATTATAGCAAAGTTTTCATAGGAAATATGGCTAAAGGGAAATGCCGACTTTATTGCATTTACATATTTCTGTAAATTGATGATATTTCGGCATTTTTTGACATATCTGCAAAACAATGTAATGAGAACTGACATGAATGAATCTGACAAATAGATCAAATGATAAATAAATAATATTTGTTAACTAGACCTCATTGAGATGACAATCTTAAACGATCCCGATTTAATAAAGAACAAAGGGATTATGAATTTAAACGAATTTAGAGGACTGGTATTGACTTAAACCTATGTGAAAAAATTTAGTTGTAGATTTTTGCACATTCTGTATCCAACAGTCACTATATGAAAGATAGGACCAAGAGACAAAATAACAATAGAGACATCTAGACACGAATTTGACACAAAGGTCAGCATTCATCTTGAAAGTATGGTACACATAAGTCTGCTATTATCTAAACGTTTGACCCAGGAACTTTGTTTAAGATCGCTTTACACCATTTGTGGGTGAAGTATGAACCATATTTGGCCAAGGGGTGAGATGATCTGCTCTTGACAAATGATGATGGACGGATTTATTACTATAGGGCATCTGCAGAGCGAGGAAGCGGGGTCCTTAATAAAACAAGCATCTGAACAACACATGCCCCCTACCGACAACCCAATTGTCGTTTAAAGAGCTTGACAAAGATTGAAGAAGGACGAACATGTTTAGTTAAATACGGGCCGTTTAAAATTATTTTCTTCATCTGTTGATCAATTTTAATAAAACTCAAAATGATCTGTAGTTTCTCATTTTAAAGCTACACAGCAAGATTTAAATCAATATACCAAACCATAACCAAAATCAAGTCTGGAAAACGAAGTAGTGACAGAAAGACCAATAGCCATAATGACTATATTCCCCTTAAGTTTCACCGGTAGGGGACTAAAACACATCACAACATGCGTGATAGATACTGCATACTGATAAAAATGACACTGATACTCATAAAATAGCACCCTGTAGAAATGCATCATAAATATCCAATTTGGAAGTTTGGACGATTTTGCATAAAATCGACTCTCTCTTTTAGATACAAAATGATACCCCAACCGTTCTAATACATAGAAACAATCATTCCTGAGATAAAAAAATTTTCCCGAACATTTTTCATATAAAACACTAACTACACAAAATTGCTAACCAAATTATCTTTATGAGTTTCTCGTAAGCATTACTATATTCTTTAAACTTGACATTCAATCGACAAAGTAAGCAATGAAAAAAAAATAGCAAATACCTTCGCATCTCCCAGATATATTCTTATAGTCCGCGCAGCAGTCCCTTTGCTCTGTTAAGCTGAAAATATTAACAAAATGAATATACATGAAACGAATGTAAATATTCTATACGATATTAATAATCATCAATAGTAAATCTTTAGTGTATGTGTAATGTGAAACTAGTTTTTTTTTTAATAAAATTAAATGCTGTTAATAAAACAATTGTTTTAAATTTCCAATTATATCCGACTATTAGTGTAGGATAGCTTCTTACTTGTTAACGCACACGGCAGATTCTGACAATAACACTTGAAAATAATGTGGTAACAATACATTGATAAAAATATAAGAGTTAACTATCTCATCCATGTCACAACAGCTACAACTATGATTGAGAATCTCTTTCCGTTTAAAGTTTTGTATTCTTCCGTATTGACATATGTTATATTTGGATGCCTCAACTGAGCTTGAACTTGACTACTCATCTTTCTGCTTCACAGCTGATTTTGTTATTTTTCTTGCATTAGTAAAATTGGTCACTCCTAATGCACCGCCTATAATTTAGAAGAAGTTATACTTCTTTTCTTTCTTTTTTTTTTGTCTATTGACAAACTTGTCAAAATATTTTACAGGAAAATTTATTTTTCTTTTCCCTTTTTTTTTTTTTGGTTTTAAAAAAGAGGAAGGAAACCTCTATATCCCCCCCCCCCCAACCCCCCCCCCCCCCCGACTTACACTTACGTTGTGTGGCATTAACGTTTATTCATATATTCCATACAAACCAGCCATCAGGAAATACACCTTTTCCACCGAAAGAGAAAACATTATAAAGTAGCCATTGCCATATTATACTTAGGTATTTAATTATCCATTTAAGTTCGAAAATCATCAATTATTAACATAAAACTTGACAACTTGATTTAAAATTAAAAATGATTAAAGCGTCCCAAATTCAAAACAGATTTTTTTTTTGGGGGGGGGGGGGGGGGGGGGGCTTTAGATAAAGCATCGATGAATAAATCAACGTAATATGAGCCTTATTACAACAAAAACGATTATGAAAACTTGCAGTGTTTAGTACATAAGAATTCAGACTTAATAAATATGTTTTAAGAAAAGTCGTGATAATTTGGCTAATGTTTTGTATTTACCATTTATCAACTATTTCCTTAATTGAAATCAACTTCAGTAAATAATTAACGTCTACAATAGCATTCTGTCAAAATTACTGCAAAAAATCATTCCAAACATATCGAAATTGATGTTATTCAGTCAAGTTTCCGTGTGAAAAATTCGTAAGAATTTTTTTACTCCATATCCAAATAATATTTAGTGTTTTTGGAGAGGAAAAACCTTATCATTAAATGTTTGGCGATTTGGGATTAACTGCAAAATTAGCACTCTGACAAAATAAGCTTCTGTACAGTATTACGTTTGCTAATAACAGAAAAACACAACCACTATAATTTAATTATAAATAATAATAATACTGTATACATAAAGAAACAATGAATAATTTAAAAACAATAATTGTATTGTAACATGTATTATAAAAATACAATGCATAACATTACTATACAATATTGTACTAAAATGCATACAGTCACATGCACTGTTATTTATGCGAAAAGAATATAAATATTTGCTTTGAATATTGAATTTCAATTTTCAAAAGGTGTTAATTTTGGAAGAAAAAGTTAAACCTATACATTAATAGAAGTTGAAGGTGTGAATACTGCTAAAAGGTAGTAGACAAATTATCTTCAAGTCGTGCTCTCCCTCTTCAATATTTTTTATGTGTAATCAAATACATTTATAAAGTAAAAATGAGATGTTCAATTTAAATGACCATTTTGAACATTATTATACCGGGACATTGTCGTACATGATGAGTCTCAAGTTGTATTTTGCTGCGTAAAAATGAGCAATTTCTTAAGCACGTTTTGCCTGTTGCATACACAGTTTCAACAAACTTAGTTGTCTCTACACGAAAAAAACAAGATGATCTGTTTAGAAATGTGAAAACTGGTGCCGGTGCGATATTCTTCCTCATAATATATGTAGTCTTTGTTGCTGATCATTCTTCAGAGCAAATAGCTTTGTACAGTATTTAAAACAAGACATAAATATAAGCAGAGAAGCAATTATTTTGAATGTTTCCGAAGAGCTCAATACCCCATAAATGTATTGTTTATTTGTTAAAATTCAGTTCTACAAAATTGGAACAGAGATATTTCTAACCTGTCGCGGCCTATAAGCAATACATACGATTTGGAAGGACCCAAAGATTAAGGCAGATCCTAGTCGGATAGTTGTACATGTGACCATTGTCTTTGACCTCGCGCACTTGCAATTTATATTCCCCCTTTCTGTTGCAATAACTCACTGTATTTGATATTTAAAGAAAGGTAGTGTAGAAAGAAGTGACATATTAAGATCAATGTATCAAACTATGATGCTATTTTTATCAGCTCTCAAAATGTAGTCTGCACACCAAAAAACTGTATTTATATTTATTTCTTTTCTGCTTCTTTGTGTGGGGTCAGAAATATCAGACACATCGATTTCATCAATCTTTTATCAAAAACAAGACAAACGATAAAAAATATTCAAATTCAATTTCATTGTAATCTTACAAAACTTAAACTATTTTGTAAAAGAAATATCTTAAATACTAGTAAATTGTTAATTTGGAGATCAAATGTTAGGTACACCATTCAAAACACATCCTTTACTTTAATTTTCCAACAAAACACATTTGACTGGACATGTCGAAAATCGGACAAAAACGTTTGATGGAACTTCTTAATATGTCAATCTACGAAACCCGAAATTTTTATAAGTTTTTCAATTCTGTGGATTGAATGTTTGAGGTTTTTTTACAAGACGAAATATTAAAGAGATATGTTAAACATCAATATCTTTTATTTAAAAAAATACCATAAACTAAATGTTTACATATGGGTAAAGATTATGTTGGGCAACATGGTACACAAAAATATTTTAAAATGCTCAAATCTTTAATTTTTTCGCATTTAAAAGAATATTTGACTTGAGAAAACAGTACGACCGGACAAAATTGTTTGAAGAGGGTTATATCTTAAAAGAAAAAAATAACATTCAGCCGTGAGGTATGCCGGTCCATTAAACTAAAAAAAGTCACCATTTCATCTTTTGTCACTCCGCTAATAAAATTTCTGCATAAGAAATCATTTCCAAGCTACTGGAAACTTGCAGATGTTTACCTCTTTTAAAAAATGAAGACCATTATTTGCCAAATAATGATAGACCTGGGTTCCTTTCAAGCTGTAAGTAATGTCTATGAAAGGATAAGTTTTAAACCTGTGTGCATTTTTACAATGTATTTGTGAAAGATCAAGGTTTTTTACCTGGACATTACACAGTTTTCCTATTATTTTTAAATACATGTAAATAAATAAAAGTATTGATGATTGGAAACCTTGTTGTATGGTCTTCTGTGATCTGTCAAAAGTCTATGGGGTCAGAGGCAACATTTTTTTAATGGTTAACTAGTAAGATATCTTGTCGTACCCAAAATATTATGTACAAAGATTAATTGTCTTCGAGTGCAAGTTTAAATGCGATGGTTTTCCAAGGATCTGTTCTTGATCCTCTATTACAATATGTCCACATTAAATTTCCCATATAGCAATAGATATACAATACCAAATTGCAGACTTGATGTTTACAATAAACCTTAAGGCGACCCCAGACCCCCTGTCCCATAAAACAATTTTTACGCCCCCCTCCCAACAATCTTCGCTAGTCTAAAGTGCTCTAAATAGAGAAACACTGTGGATCGTCCCTCTTGGCTAGCGAAGGCGCCCCCCCCCCCCCCCGTTCGGAAATTCTGGATCCACAACTGCATGGTTCCCTATATATGTTATATTTGTTAAAGCATATACACGCAGAGAATTAGTAATGCTAGAATCGTGTTTTTATTTGTTGTTTTGAATGGTTAGAGCACATCATAAATTCAGTCACGGTTTTCAATATAAATTTAAGTTTAAAAATTTCAAAAACAAGTCGTTGAATTTTATTGATGATCATGCAGTATGCGATAAGTTTGAGTACAAAGTTCAAGTGATAATGGAGGAACATTTATACTGAAATGTACAATACGTCCGTATCTATATAAAAGTCAAGCTATGATCACTACATCACTACATTGTAACTTTGAGTGTCAGAGACAGAACAAAATGGACAAAAAAAGAATCGTTATTGTTCTAATTGCTCTATTACCATTTTTGATAAATATTGCAACATCAGAGTGCAGTGTGTGAAAACAAGTAATTGCATTACTATACTTTATCATTATGAATTTAATCTCCCAGTTTTTTCATTGAAATCGAAACTAAAGAAACAAAAAACCCCGATATAAATCAGTTATTTTACTAAAGAAAATAAATGTTTATTTAAAAAATACTTATTTTTGTTTACGTTTACCTATAGCTTTAATGATTTAATCCTTAATGTTTATAATTAGTTCATTTTATGTTTGTTTTCAGTAAAACAGAAGTATATGAATGTTTCCATGACTATACGAATGTTTTTGAAAAATGCGAAGGTATGAATTCTTGTTTCAAATCACAATATACTTATCTCAGACTCGTTACAGAAAGAAACAAATAGACTCAAGCGTCAAAAGAACAACCTTCTGAAAAAATATATCTAAAATATCTGGATGTAAAGAAACAAGACGCATAATATTACTTCTAAGACAACTCGAACTATTTCACAACATTGAAAATCCTAACGGAAAAAGGTATATCTATACATATACGAGAGAATAAAAGTCCTGGGAATTTTTGGTTCATATATCCAATGAAAAAGTTACTTACAAAACTTGAAAAACATATATTACAATTGACCCTATTTGTTACTACAGAAAAAGTAACAAATGAAATTTGAACAGTTAACTTATCACTAAAAAGTTAACACTGCAAATTATATTTGATTTCAGTACGTTAAAAGGAACATGTTAAACGTGCCCAATTTGATTTAAAACTTATTACCAAATACAGAAATGCTTGCTGACAGAAAGAAAACAGACAAAGTGATATACCCTTAATTTGCGGGAGTATATATGTACAAGATGCATAGTGATCTTACCATCTCTTAGTGTTTTTACGTTGTCATATGAGAACCAGTTTTATGCCATATTCTTAGGACAGTGTATGTTTATGGTTTTAATTTAAGATATGAAATAAAGATATTGACTATATAAACATGTATAACGTTTGTGGCAACGCACAGAAAAATCCCTCACCACTCATTATCCCCCTCCCCCCTAAATGTCATTTTAATTTCCAGGAACATTAAGCAAGTAAGTGTTAAAATAAGAGAAGTTAAAAAAAAAGATAATTATAAGTTTATTGTAAATAATGTAGTTATTTTAACTGAAAGAAAAAGTGAGCAAGCTCAAGTACCCCACGCCCTTTCCCCATTACTTGAGAATACTACACATATTGAATCGCAGGATAGGCATTAAACACACAAAATGATTTTAAATAGGGACATAAGTCATTTAAAAATCATCCCATAAAAATTTTTAGCAAATATTTGTCTTTAACATCAACAAAATTCTATATTTAAAAGTCCAGAAATTCACGAATAAATTCTATGCAGTCGTTTTAGAGAAGTTGAGCTTACAAAAAAAAGTTGTGTGGGGTATAATATAAAAAGCTGACCAAGATACCTTTTTTATATGAGTAAATTTGCTGCATACATATTCACAAAGTTAAAATATTTATAAATGGAAGGAAATTTGTTGGATAAATAAACGATCTAGTTCATATTATATTTCAATAATACTAATCTAATGTTAATTGTTGAAATACATGTACATTTATAAGAGAAAACTTTTTCATCATAAACTAGTTGTCGCTAAAAATATTATTTTTGTAATGGCATTTCAATATAAATTAATAGAATAATTTGATTATACTTAAATTAATAATTGTCACTAGTAAAATCAAGGATTACATATAAAGTTGATTAAAAATATTAGAAAGAACAAGTAAAAACTGAATTACCGTTTGTGAAAAAAAAAAATTTCCAAAACGACAATTATAGGCTTTTATATACTAAATACCATTTATTTAATTAGTATACTGTATATATGTATATGTATTAACCTTTCTTCCCTATTTATCGCTTAGTATTTATTTATTTTTTTTACTATATTTATATCGCTTGTGATGTTTTTTAGGTCGGATGTGGTGTTATTTGGGTGTAAAACGCACACGTTTTATTAAAGTGCATTATGCAAATACACTGTAGTGGGTTCTAAAAGGTGATGTTCAAACAAGTATGTAACTTTAAGTACCAATGGTTTGGATGGTTTCAACGTAAGACAACGCAATCTCTACGACCATTCAAATGTTGTTACCGCTTAATGTTGTACTGCATGAGAAATTTTTCAGTAAAAGAACTCATGAGAAAAGTTTTTAGTGTACGAGTATGTAGTTGGTATATGTAAAACGGTAAAACGAAGTAACCGTATTCCTGAAAGTCGTTAATAACAATACAATAATCAAGATTAAAAGACAGTCGAACATAGTAAAGGTTTAAATATATCATACATGTAGAATTAAGTCTCAATAATATAATAGCAACAGTTTACATAATTTACTACTAAAATAATAAGATGCCTATGGATTGGCATTCGGTTTTTGAAACGCAGTTAGCAGTTCATTATTCGTTATTTTAAAGTGAACTTTCAAATGCATATATTTACCTCTAGTGTATATTTCTCCCTATGTTTGCATTGGAAATCTGTTACGTTAGATAATAATTATTGTTATATTTAATGAAATGTTCAAACTTATCTTACCAAATTGATATGTACTTTTGAAAAATTTGTTATGAATAAATCATATCTATCCTATCTCATAACAGGGTTTTCCTGGCACAGTTTCTGGCACTTTATGTTAAGCAGCAGAAGCGCACTAAATGGCATGTTTTGTTGCTGTTCCATCTATTCATTTCGATGACAAAGAGCGTGTGAATTGCCTTTGATGCGACAATACAAAACTATTTCATACAAATACACATAAAAATAAATATAAATATAAGCACTGGATGCTTAAATTTGGATATCGTCGGTCCTATAACACACTAGTCTGTGCACACAAATTACGATATTGCGCTAACGCGCGGTGTTCAATTTGTCTGCACAGTGTGGTGTGTTATAGGACCGACGTCATCCAAAATTAAGCATTTAATACTTAATTAAAAGTATTAAATTAAATTTTTAATTAATTGTTTTACATTTCGGTCCAAAATGTAAACACATGATGTCGCAAGCTTGTATAACATGCAAACAAGAAATCAACGCGGAAGGGTGGTCGGCATGTTAGTAGTGGGCTAATGCATTCTGAGATAAAAAAAAAAGAAAAAGACAGAAGTATAATAAATATTTAGAGTCAAGGAGCCTCCAAAAAAGATAATATTGACAGTCTATTGTATTTATTATCTGATCAGGTGTGAAAATGGTGGTCTTTATGTTTATTGATATTGTTAACATTTATTCTTTCTTAAGGAAAGTTATGCAGTGTCCTGAATAGATTACTTTGCAACGTCATAAAAGTATTTTCATACCATTAATTTTGTAAACAAATTCTTACCCGATGCCGTTTTGCACGAATAGTTTCCCGCACTCAAGGGCAAAACTACGCATACCTGAATTGTTTATGAATAAGCATATCAGAAAATATCCATTTTTAGTTACATTAATTAACCTTAGTTCTCAACTAATACTGTATAATCTGTCGTATTTGTCACAATGTTTTCTTTTATACAGCTCATCATACTGACAAATATTTGGTCTTGTTTTGAACATAGCAAATTTAGCGTTAATAATATCATATATTGCTGTAAGATACTAGTATTGTACAATGCTTTAAGTATATGTAAAACTTATTTCTCGTCCTCCATCCCCTGATCTTATCTCTATATATTTTGAATTGCTTTTCAAATCCTTTGCAGTGTAACAGGACCTCGCGAATGCTGCCGCGACTTTAAGAATGTATCTGTAAAATGCGAAAGTGTTTTGCTATATTAAGTGTCAAAATACCGTAAAAGTAAGGCACATGACATATGATCTAAATCCTCTGAATATTGCAAATATGAAAATAACATTTTATTTGCACTTTCCTAATTATATTAAAAAACCAATGGAAAACTTACTAGTGTTTTTAACATTTGTCGCTACAACGACTATTGATCTCAAAAGAAACGATTACAAATCAAAAATTAACTACAGACAGTTTACTCTAGCATACATGTAGATTTAATGTAATATCAATTTCAGAATGCATTGGTTCGTATGGGAAAAAAATGTGCCTTCAGCTGTTACAGTAGTTATCATGGTTATTTTAGACATGGCTGCCGGTGTCGTATGATTTAAGGTCCGCCCCGTAAAACGATCCGGACGGACCTTTAAAGTTAACATTTAAGGTCCAGTGTTATATAGTGCCTTTTCCCCCTAGCCATCTTTCCCCCTGGAAAAGGGCTATATAGCAGTTTTTCCCCCTGGAAAAATGGCTATATAGCAGTTTTTTCCCCACGGAAAGCTGACTATAAAGTGGGTTTTCCCCCTTTTTAAAGCCAGATTACCCCCCACGGAAAACCTACTATATAGTAGATTTTCCCCCTTTTTTACATTCCGGTCATGTTTATGGCGGACCATTCGTGGCAATAATTTGCAATTACTAATATGATATTAATTTCTCATAATAAAGGATAACTATGGCATTTAATAATACATAGAATAAAATACATGGTTTTTTCACCCCTGATATGAACAAAGGCACGTGCCTTCATAACATTTCTGTTTCATCACCATTTATTTCACCTTTTGTTACACCTTTTTGGAACACCTTTTGCACGGATTTCGGAATACCTCGAATCTTTTTCATCTAATCAAATGCTTATCTACAGTTTTGACTTCGACGTTATGACATTGACATTTTTCACAGAACATGTCAGAATAGTTTGAGTGAAAATGCGCCGGTTTGGAACTTTAATTTTCCCATGTATTATCATCTATGTATAAGCTCTTCCCAGGAAACTAACTGACCAATCTTGACTTAATTTTGCAGATGAAGGGAATAAGAAATGGAAATGTATTACTCCCTTCGTCCAAAAGGCTATTAATTTTAAATTAATACCGTTAGAATTGACGATCTTATATATAATCATATATTTCTACTTCTAAATATCAAACGAGAGACAGGGTGCAATGATATGATGAGAAACTGAAATGTTTTATGAATTATAAATTTTGACTTGCGAACTGCATTCTAGAACGCAGTTCACTTTTCAATTGCAAATAAGCCCGAATCTCAAAAACTAGAGATGACCACTTCACCATATATTCACAGTGGTAGTGGTATACCACTAGTAGGTGACCCTGAAAATTTCAGGCCCCTAATATGAATTATAAATTTTGAATTGGTAGTTCACTTTTCAATTGCAAATAAGCCCGAATCTCAAAAACTAGAGAAGACCACTTCACCATATATTCACAGTGGTAGAGGTATACCACTAGTAGATGACCGTGAAAATTTCAGACCCCAAATATGAATTATAAATTTTGAATTGCGATACTTTTGAATTGCGAATAGCGAACTGCGTTCCAAAAACAAATTGCCGATTTATAAATATACAATTTTGAAAACGATGCCATATAAAACAAGATTTATGATTCACTTACCTAAGAATATTATCATACTATTTATTTCATATTTTTGCAATAAAGATTTACTTGTGTACCATATTTTTTTCGAACAATGAAACAAGGGTAATTATAAATAAAAACTAACACATATTTTATGATGAGTTGACTTTTTTTTTTTAAATATAACTTGTTCTTCTAATCAATTGGCAAGTAAATATAGTCGTATATCAAGTGCGCTTTTGTTGGTTATTTATTTTTATTTTTCGGTTGCTACTTTTATGAATAAAAATTTATTGATTTATTTATCTACTGGTAGTTATTTATTATATCATTAGTCAACTTATGACTTGATTAAATGTTTTGAAGAATAATGAATTTACCCGTGTACCTTTTTTAAAATTTTTGTTCCTAAATTTAAAAAGAAAAGCAAAATTAAACGTAATTTTCAACCATTTTGATAAAAAAATATATGAGTGAGTGTGTATTTTTAAGTCACCTGAGTAAACTCAGGTTACCTAGCTATTGCTATCTGTTTTCGTCCGTAGTCGTGCGTCGTGCGACGTGCGTCGTGCGTTAACAATTTACATTTTTAACTTCTTCTTAAAATCTACATGGCCAATTGTTTCCATTTTTGGTGTGAAGCATCTCTATGGTAAGAGGAATGTAAATTGTGAAATTAGTGGCTCTACCACCCCCAGGGTGCCACAGGTGGGGCCAAATATGCAAAAAACAGCCAAATTTTCAAAAATCTTCTTCTCTACTCCCACACATGTCAGAAAAAACCTGATTGCATGGTTATGATGTCCATGAAGCCCTCTACCAAAATTCATGGCCCCTGGGTCAGGGGTTCAGGCTCTAGGGTGGGGCCAATATGGCCATATAGTAAAAATAAATTAAATTTTAGAAAATCTTCTTCTCTACTCCCATATATATTTGTTAAAAACTAAATACATGGTTATGATGTCCATGAAGTCTTCTACCTAAATTTTGAAATTCATGACCC
>WFKH01010328.1:7996-19075 GCA_016163765.1 Magallana hongkongensis | reverse complement strand
TCTCTCTCTCTCTCTCTCTCTCTCTCTCTCTCTCTCTCTCATACCCTCTCTCTCATTTTCTTACTTTCTTTCTGTCATTCTCTCTTTATTATCTCTCTCTCTCTTTCTGTCATTCTCTCTCTTTCTCTCATACCCTCTCTCTTATTTTCTTACTTTCTTTCTGTCATTCTCTCTATTCTCTCTCTCTCTCTCTCTCTCTCTCTCTCTCTCTGAATTAACAAGTACATATTTCACCTTGATATTCTCTAAGTGTGCCTTTTAAATGAGGATTCTGATTAAAAGCAAATGCTGGATTCATTTAACGAACTGCTGTAATTTTTACCCACTTCTCGCACAATTCAAACAAATACAAACATTGGATGCAATGAATTAGTTTAGGAAATAAAAAACAATACAAAAACCTACCTGCCTTTTTCTCGATTAATTTAGCATTGCCAAACCAAATTGTTAAAAACAAACATGCGGTTATCTTTTAGATCATCTGCTAAGGACCCGCTGTATAGAAGATAAAAAAAAATATCATTAAATCAATGATGTAGTTGGTCTGTCAGTGATTTTGTTTAAGAAATCATGATTAAAAGTAATGATATGAAGTTTAGAATTAATGCATTTGTCCGGGGTGAATTTGAGGGCATTTTTTAAACTATATTTTAAACAGTGCGTTACACGCGGTAATTACAAATCATGTTAATTGGAAATATGAGAGCCGCACCCACCCCTACACATAAAACACACAATAATGTGTCTACAACAGACTGAACAATGACACACAATAATGTGTCTACAACAGACTGAATAATGGTTTGAATTCTAGAGTTCTTAGAATTTATAAGTTAGCTTATACCTTTAAAAAGCTTATAGAGGTGATAAGTACAGGTTAAAATTCTGTACGAAATAGAGTCGCCCCCTAGCATTCACTAGATGTTGTAAAATATCTCTTCTGTGGTGTATATTTTAGGTTATATAAGATTTAATGAAATAAAGTTACAATTTCAAGAGAGAGATTAAAATTATACGATGAACTGTCGTGGGCAACTATACGTTATATTTTCGAGCTGTTTACTGCTTGTCGGAAGGCCTCAAAATTAAAGTTGCGGGAACACATCTGGGATATGTCAACCATCATTGGATACTTAGGACCCAATGAACGAAAGTGATAGTTACCGATTTATTTCGATTAAATGTCACCGAAATTAACGAGTAACGTCGTTTTTTGGATTCCTCAAAGCAGTTATCTATAATTTATACTCTACGTATATGTCCCCAAACCAGTCCACTGTCTGTAAGGAAGATGGAATGAAAATCTAATTCTTTAATTTTTTTTCTTCAGTCTCTTCGTTCTTCTATTGGGGAAATGTGACTTCCTAACGTGTCTTATCATCGATATTTTGTGAAAAGATTCAATACTGGTAATATTTTTTGAATTGTCTTATTCGCAGAAAAATTTTCATTTATCAAACCAACAACAACAAAAATGAGAACATCTCCATGTCTGATTGATGCATTTATCATTATAATTTATCATTTATCGTTTTTGGCTATAATCATTTCAGATTTTAAAAGGGTTACTTTGCATGCATCATCGAAAAATTATTTTTATGCGATTCAGAAGAAAAAACCTTTTATTCCATTATTTTTTAATTTCAAAATCTAAGACAAATTACCAAAACATATCATGAAAAGTGCTTAATATTATACATCATAAAAAATAAAGAAGACAAGTTACCAAAAATATTAGTGGAAAAAGGCTAATTATTAATACATGATAAAAATTTATAATAAAACCCCCAAAAGTTTGAGGTGCACAGATTGACAACTGCCAAATGCTGACAGATTTTATGGTTGAAGAAAGATTTATGTTGTATAAGAAATACAAGCATTGGATTTGAAGCCGGAAATAATTGTTTAAAATTAGATTATCTGCCCGAGCCTTGTTATTGGCGATGAAATACATGTCAGTAAATGTGTTGAAAGTTGTTTTTGAGGTGAATTTAACCGAATTTCTGAAACACTATTTTCAGCTGTGCAAACACAAGGGCAACAAAAACAATCTGTATATTGGACGAGTTCCCTCACATTTCTCTCTCTCTCTCACACACACACACACACACACACACACACACACACAGTCTCTCTTGTATTTTATTATGTTATTTATTCTAACAATTTACAACATTTTACCCGTCGGAAAAATTAGCTCTACTACATGTAGCTTGAATCTTTATGATCGTGAATCGTACTGGATTAAAGGGGCGTTTTAAGACTCATTAAACAACTTATAATTTGGCGAATATTTGAGCGGAAGAAACGAGGAGTCCATATTAGCATTCTATTGAATACATGTTCATGTTTTTTCTTCAAATCATAAGCTATTATAATTAATTTTTTTTTTTAGATATTTATATTAGCATTCTAGAATCAAAAAATAAAACTTTTGTAAAATGCACAAGTATCATCGTATAATAAAAAATTACCGGGGTACACGTAGCTATAAATAGACGCCTTTGATACCACATGTATGGCGGAATTCACGTCTGTAATTCCAGAACGCGCAATTACCATAATTACATGTAGTTTAAAAACGAATTTTGAATTCCGAAACAAAATTCTCCTACCCTTTAAATTTGTCAATTCAGTAAGAACACATATTTAAAAAAACAAACAAACAAACAAAAACCATTTCCTTATGTTTACAAATTGTTTCACTAAATTTAAAGAATATTTCATAGCAAATCTTTTAAAGGCCACCTCCCTCTACCTCCGACAAAAACAATGTTTGCAAGAAACTTACATGCATATAAGCAAGTGTGCATTTAAAAGAAAACATTCTAAATTCAAAGTTAACTAATTTTTTCCTGAAAAAAAAAATACAAAGGAATAAAGATTATAAACTTGTTGCCGGAAAATTTAGCCAACTACCAGTTTCGTCAGGTGCACATCATTGCTAACCCTTCATTGAAGTAGTATTTGCTTGATAACAGTTACAACCTTCTAGATTAACTAAGTCACAAAATGAGGATGCAATTAGTTCTCTTATTACATATCGTTGGCGTTGGGGGTGAGAATCGATGAAGTATTGGACACTGCCAATAAATGCTTATCTCTATTCATTGCGCTTAAAACCATTAGGAAGTCACATGAAGGTCAGATATAGGAACTCGTCGTAAATTGTATACTGTAGACTAAGAACGAAAAAAAGTTTCGTTTACGCTCGCAGAAAAATTAATAAAAAAAATGTCATGTCATTTGCCAAAGAGATCGCAAGGCGTAGAGACACGGACAACTTATTGTGGTGTGTTGCATCATTTCATGGCGAGTGTAAGAAATCTCAGTAGTGCATTCAAAGACTAAAACAACCATCTGCATTTCGAGTTTTTACTATCGTAGGAACCACATGGTGAATGAAATTGTTTAATTGAAGAAACGAGACCCGGAAGAAAAGATACGTGATTTATTAATGAGGCATGCGGAATAAAATGGTACATGTACAATCCATATCATCCCTGCAACAATTCGCTAATTTGAATCGTCTAGACAGTGTTAATTATTCTACTGTGTGTATCGACACTTTTTTCTTGGAATGTTTGACATCATATACAACTCATAAAAAAAAAAAAAAAAAACAAATCTGAGGAAAATACGTTTTTTTATGGATTTTAACTCTATCACAGTGACTCTATCAAACAAGTATACAAAGAAATCGTCAGAATAGTAAACATAAAAAACACTTCGTGTCCGATATAATGTCACATGACCAATTTATCTTAAAAAATCACAAATCTATTAGTTTGTTCAAACATTAAAACACTTCGTGTCCAATAGTTTTTTTTTTACTAATCTTTGAACGTAATAAATTTTTTCATGTATATTCTGTAGGTTATGGACTTGTGTTAAAAAGTTCTCTTCACACCGTTTTTTCTAGAATCGTGAACCAATAAAAACTGAGCACAATAAACAGTTCAGCAATGAAACCCAATTAATGAACCAGAGAATTGAACCAAACATATAGTGACATTCCGCACGCACCAACAAAGATGGCGTTTACGAGGTGCTGGGTGTTTGATCAGCTCATCCGATATCCAATGAATACAATTCGAGACCTTATTGTAGGAGAATTTATAGACCATCTGCTTACTGTTGGGCTTCGCATCTTTTTCAATTTCCTCTGAACTATTTAATACAACGTAAATCGTTGTTTACGCTAAGAGCGTACGTCTCTTGCGCTAATTACCCTAACTATAATAAGCATCAAAGAGCAGATCTCGACTCTAAAGAAACACTTCCATAAACAAGGAATTCAGTGGATCGGTCTGACCTCGACTTGGGAGAGAGGGGTGTTTTTGTATTCTATTGTTTCCATTTTCTTCCTGATTTAATTCCAACTCGCTTAACTGACTTACACAAAAGATCTAGAACAAGGGAGAATTCATTATTATTGCATAAATTCATTCTGAATTCTTTATATAAATATCTTGCAGGGTCTATAACAGATCTATTGATTGAAAAAGATCTTCAGTGGATAAGATGTGAATAACATGGCGATCGTCAACACAACATTAAACAACGGTAGTTTCCCGGATAACACTAGCCTGACAGAGGCATCCTTCGTGATACTGAACACGGTTTATCCACCATTCTTAATCGTATGCGGACTCATCTGCAACATTCTTGTCGTATGTGTAATGCGAACGAGATTTTTTCAGAAACAGAACATATCCGTGTATATGACAGCACTGGCTCTAAATGACGCCATTAGTTTGTGTATTTCTATGACGTCACATTGGCTATACGTTTCTTTTGAGGACGTTTATGACAGGGATAAACTGACGGACATATGTAAATTTCTTCAGTTCTATGGATGGGGAAATTGTGATTTCAGTATCCTTGTGTCCACTACGATGTCTGTAAATCGCGCCATTGCTGTTTCACTTCCGCTAAAAACAAGATGGAAGTACTCTAGCAGACGACCAAAGTTTGTTATCCTTTTCCTTCTCTTTGTTGTGCTTGTGAAGAATATTCATTTCGTCTTTTCATCGAAAATTGTGAAAAAGGATTACATGCGTGAAAAACTTTGTGACGTGTTTCCGGAATCGGAAATTTATAAAGTATTCTGGGAAAAAGTGTGGCCGTGGCTTCATGTGTGTTTCTTATTTCTGTGCTTCGTAATCATCGCTGTTTCTAACACAGTCTTGATACATCAGCTGTACGCCTCGTCCCATCTAGAAATACGACGTCACCATTGTTCAAATCATCGGCGGGAAAGCGTGGCGGTCGACTCGGCGGATTCTCGGTTACCGCTCAAACACAGAAACTCGTGTATGTGCAGCGAAAGCAGCAGCAGCTCGGTGGATCAAAGGAGGGGCTCTGTAATACACAGCAGTGGGTTTGGGGGGCACGGGAGCGGCGGGTCGGGGGATTGGAGACAATGGCAGACAATAACCCCCATGCTGATTGGAGAGTCCGTACTTATACTTCTACTCACCTTCCCTTTCAGTATAAATCTCGCGATAGCCAGCGCCGACGCGGGATATTCCCACATGCTTTTTTCCGTATTTTTCTACATGCTCTATACGAACAAGTGTGCGACTTTTTTCGTGTACCTCATAACGGGGTCTCGTTTTCGCATCGGCTTGAAAAAGCTGTTCTTCCGGTGCTGTCACAGTCGGAGGGCGGTCAGACGGAAGCAGTTCAAAGAAACGTTATTGTGGATAAACACGCTATCTGAGGGAATAGTCCACAGACACTGAGGATAATACGTTATTTATCTCTTTGTGTTTATTTATTAATTAAGTACAGTAAACCTTGACTATAAGGAAACTTCGATATTTAGCAAATTTCAGTAATACAGAAGTTGTATATTATAAAAGATGCACTTCATTACATGGGTATTCATAATAAAGGTTGTAACGGACTAAGAACTCATGTCCACAGGAGTTCCTTATAAGCAAGTTTTACAGTATGATTATATTTACAGTAGATCTCTTGTTCTTTACAAGTTATTTATGACGTCATTTCTATTTTTATTTCTTCTCAGAGATTTCTATTTGTAAATGTTTTAACTCTCTACAATTGTTTTATTTTTACTTAAAATACTTCGCTTTTTAATTAAAATTGTTGTGTCAAATGTTTGATGCGTCGTTTGTATTGTGGATGTGTTGTCGGGATCAGAATCCAAACAGAGTCATAATCCATTTTAGTTTATAAAATTTCTGTAAGTGGATCTATTGCGGTTGTGAAATGATCAGCTAGTAAATGTATCCGTACAATTTTCTCTTGGATTCTCAAAACTAAATCGTTTGGTCTAAAGGTATTTTGTTTTCAATCACAACTCGTTTTAGAAAGTAGAGTTTATTTACCTGAACACAGAGACCGACCGAAAGTAATTGTGTTTGAATAAAAGGTAAATGGTTGATTTAATTAATCAAAATCAGAATCAGTTTGACAACAATAGTAATATAAATGTTGATTTACAAAGTGGCAATTCTACTTGTAGGTAAGTTTTTGGGGGTTTTTTTAATAATGAAACAGAAGTATTCTTTTACTTGATCCTATATATTCCTACTGACATTGGCTGTATATTTGCTCAGTGAGAGCCTGTAAACTTATTTATTGTAAAATGCTAGATATACGTACACTGTATATTTACTTATATAATATCTATGGCATATTATTTGTGTATGTCTATATTGAAAGCAAATTCAAAATTCAGGAAAATGCGAATAGATTTTAGTAAACAATTAAGAATTGGTGCAAAATTTTATTCAAAAGAAAATAAATAAAGTCGGTCATTTCAGAATAAGTTATATTGATTAATAAAAATATCACCAGGTAACACGTACAGGTAATAGAACACCTGGTGGTCCAGGCAAGCCACGGTGATGCAGCTGCTTCTTCCAGTTTTAATGATGATGCATTTTTTTCCTCCCGATTTCTTGTGTAATATAGTCTTATCAATACCAGATTTTATCATAATAGACATGTCTGTACGGAAATTTGAAACAGTTAAAAAGACCGAAATATCGTTATAATTATACGTTCCCACCATTATGGTTCATAGCACAAGTAAAATTGTGGCCTTAATCGTAGAATATTCGCAATGATCGTATCAAATTTTACTAGATCAGGAGGTCAGTCGTGGCGATTGTGTTGATCATATAATCTAGTTGACAGTCAAAAATATTTTTTACGAGCAGAATGATTAATTTTCAGCACAAGTAACTATCATCGTCTTAGATCGTAGTGCATCGTAACCAAATGCAACATATCGCATATTTAATCGTGGGGATCGCTTTAAACTCTTGCAGGACGTCGCAACTTGTTATGCTTTGCAATTCGTTGCATTGTCTCATGACCTAAATATGTGACGGTATGTCGGGGTCGAGGGAATAGAGGACCTGATTCCATTACATACATGTAGAATGTAGCAAATTGTAAAAACCGTTTAAAATGTTTTTATCCCAAAAAGTTTCACGCCAGTTTGCTTTGAAAAAGACTCTCACATTCTTGATGTATTTCTATTGATGGTCAAATCTGCTTCATCGACGTCGAATAAAAAATGATTGTATGAATCCAAGGAGGATTTGATTTTGGCTAGTGCAATAACTTGAAAGTACAAATGATTCAGTAAAGTATAGAGATAGACATTTTGGAGGTCTCTATGCATCTTGTAAGAACGGGTCATTGAAAATTGGGTGCTATATATACTATGAACGAATTCCAAAAAGCTATGCAGCAAGCCAAGAGATTTATAGCTTTTTAGCAACAGATTCACCTCCCTCTAATGAGAGTTTCTTCAAAGGATTGGTGTTTAATTTTTCATCAAAACAAAAAAAGAGTCTTAGTTTATGATGCCAACGAGCATACATATCGGAAGACTTCAGAGAGGCCTGGCTGCTTCAATCGCCCCGCATCTGTCTGTCTGTGTGTGGTGTAGATTTATACCTTCCTTAAAGATTCACTAACCGCATTTAAAAATCAAAGTACTGATACTACTGATAAGTCAGGCATTAATGTTCGTTATACGTCTATTAACAGCACCTGCACACGTGGGGGTTGAATTCACTGAACAGTCGTATTCACATTTTCATGAACGCACAAATATTTGGTTTTTTAACATTAAACACTTGAAAGTGAATGAAACGAACTGACCTGGGCTGCGTTTTACAACAGAACTTACGACAAAGTCTTAAATATATTCTCGTGGAATGATGTTTGACGAACAAAATTCATATAAAACCATTAAATTTCCCTTATTTTGATTTCTATAATTATATTTTACAACCAGTATGGTCGTTAACAGTAAGTTCTTTTGTAAAACGCAGCCATGGACTCGACCGGTCAGGGAATAAGTTCACTACCGGCTGATAGGGGCGAATGAATCTTTATAAAAGATTTACTTTTTTTTTCACCGAACGAGATGACATGACATCCATATTAAAGCTTAAGAATTACCAATGTAGCTGTTACTACATGTACTAAAAATTATCATTATTGATATTTAGGTTTAGTCATAAATAAAATCTAATAAATGGAAAACATTATAAACTGGAATTTATGTAGCAGTAGGGTATACTGAGAATATTTTCGGAATCATCGAAGATGCAAGTGTGAAAAGGGATTTTTTTTTTCAAATGCTTACCGTAGCTGATGCATGATATAATACATTGTACACAGATTACGACAAAATTTTCCATTCATTAACTATAACAATGGACACGTCATCATCAAGTCAAAAAATATCATTCATCATACAAGTTAAGATATACCGGTAACAGATTCCGTACTCGTTTCAAACAGTTGATCTGTCGAAAAGTACATTCAGCGTGCTCCTGGAATTCTGACCTGCACTAAACACAAGTGGCTGAGGATTGTTTTCGAAAAACACGCACGTGCATTGCTTTATTTCGGGCCGTCAATTCACCACATTGCGGACACATGCACTGGAAAACATTGCTATTTTCCACTTTTGATTGTGTTTACGGGACAGTGTACCGCTAAAATTCGACACTGAATTCTTTTGGCGAAAACGAAAAGACAAACTCAACACCTTAACAACTTAATTTTTTTAATTTTTTTTTTTTTTTTTGGGGGGGGGGCGGATGTTTTAGGGGAAAGAAGTACTTTTACTAGATCCAGATGAAGAAATATTAGAACGTATTATTTGTAAGATAAATAATTAAGTTTTTAAAGCTGCTTTATATACCGGAGGAAAAATTTCGGCTTTTTAAAAATTATTCTAATTAAAGTTCATAGAAGTGCAAGCTTAATTATTTCTATCGCGGCTTTTTAGGATAGTAAGACCAAGTTTATCATAAATCAATCCCAGATTTTAAAATTGCATTCTTTCCATTCATTAAATAAATGAGCACAATTGTTTATAAAGTTTAAACATGTTTCATGTGGTAATAAAAAGACAGGCATCTGTGTTTAATTTATAATGTTTCATTTAAAATTAAACTGTAATTCTTAATCAAAACCGCTCGTGAATTCCTATTTGACACAACACAGACTTGTTGTGTCGGAGTAAAGCGTTTGTTTACATCATATCAAAGGGAGCTACAGCGCCCCCTGCCGTCAGCTACTGGTGAAGGTGTCTTCGTGAGTTAACATGATTAAATCTTCATCTAACTTGTAAATAAATTTGTATCAGAATCGACCCCCACATCGAGATACAATGATTGGCTAATAGACAAGACAGCGGGGCAAATTACTAAACCATAACTATGTCGGAACATAACTAGGGACAAGGGGAGGTTGCGCTATTTACCAAAACGTTTAGTTAGTAGGTATAAGATAAAATTAAGTTTTTAGCTCACCTGAGCTGAAAGCTCAAGTGAGCTTTTCTGATCACATTTTGTCCGTCGTCCGTCTGTCCGTCCGTCTGTCCGTCTGTCCGTCTGTCCGTCCGTCTGTAAACTTTTCACATTTTGAACTTCTTCTCTAAAACCACTTGGCCAATTTCGACCAAATTTGGCACAAAGTATCCTTATGGTATGGTGAATATAAATTGCAGAAATGAAAGACCGATCTTAATTCAAAGCGGAGAAAACCTTGAAAATGCAAAAAAAGGGGGGTGCATTTTAAAAAATCTTCTTCTCAAGAACTACTGAGTCAATTTCAACCAAATTTGTCACAAAGTATCCTTATGGTATGGTGAATATAAATTGCAGAAATAAAAGACCGATCTTTATTCAAAGCGGAGAAAACCTCGAAACTGTAGAAAAAGGGGGGGGTGCATTTTAAAAAATCTTCTTCTCAAGAACTACTGGGTAAAATTCAACGTAATTTAGCACAAATAATCCTTCTGGAGAGGAAAATATAAATTGCAAAAATTATGGGCTAATTCTGTTTCAAATTTGAGTAATTTACGAAAATAATAATAAAGAGGTAATCGCGGTCAATCAGTTAATAACTTCGGGTTCGGTATTCCATATCTCGAAAACGAAAGTTCTTTCTTGGAAGCAGCCATGTCTGACGCATGACTGACAAAGATGAATTTGCTTGTTGTGCAACAGTTTACGTGCGAAGGGAATATTTGAAACATGCATAATACCCCCGGTATATTGGTGCCGATTTTGTGAAGTAAATTGAGGTTAAATATTTCAATGCGTTGACATTTTAACTTGTGACGGTGGTTTTAGCTTGTTTTGATTTTCGTTTCATTTTCGTTAATTATGCTTTTTAACTTGAGGGGAACTATCGCCTGTATTTTGGAATTTTTGGAAATTTTAATTTTAATTAATTACTAGAAATGTCTCGCTAAACGTTGAATACTTGTACAGAAAAATTAAAAGGATCATATGATATGCTGTTACTACTTTCTGGGGCCTCCTCCTTATACGATGAATTATATGAAATCTACACAAACTTTGATGGTTTTTCAGACACAATTAAATAAAAACGACCTCTTTAAAACAGTTTAAAACATTACTGTTACGGGGATAAATGTATTATCGCTTTTGAATAAAGATGAAAATAAAGGGTGGGCCTTAGTAAAATAGAGTGATATGCCTGTCAATACATTGCAGTGGCGTCTGAAGCTAATTAAAAGTGTTGGGGTGGGTGGGGGTGGGGGGGGGG
>WFKH01010327.1:8076-20119 GCA_016163765.1 Magallana hongkongensis | reverse complement strand
TCTCTCTCTCTCTCTCTCTCTCTCTCTCTCTCTCTCTCTCATACCCTCTCTCTCATTTTCTTACTTTCTTTCTGTCATTCTCTCTTTATTATCTCTCTCTCTCTTTCTGTCATTCTCTCTCTTTCTCTCATACCCTCTCTCTTATTTTCTTACTTTCTTTCTGTCATTCTCTCTATTTTCTCTCTCTCTCTCTCTCTCTCTCTCTCTCTCTCTCTCTCTCTCTGAATTAACAAGTACATATTTCACCTTGATATTCTCAAAGTGTGCCTTTTAAATGAGGATTCTGATTAAAAGCAAATGCTGGATTCATTTAACGAACTGCTGTAATTTTTACCCACTTCTCGCACAATTCAAACAAATACAAACATTGGATGCAATGAATTAGTTTAGGAAATAAAAAACAATACAAAAACCTACCTGCCTTTTTCTCGATTAATTTAGCATTGCCAAACCAAATTGTTAAAAACAAACATGCGGTTATCTTTTAGATCATCTGCTAAGGACCCGCTGTATAGAAGATAAAAAAAATATCATTAAATCAATGATGTAGTTGGTCTGTCAGTGATTTTGTTTAAGAAATCATGATTAAAAGTAATGATATGAAGTTTAGAATTAATGCATTTGTCCGGGGTGAATTTGAGGGCATTTTTTAAACTATATTTTAAACAGTGCGTTACACGCGGTAATTACAAATCATGTTAATTGGAAATATGAGAGCCGCACCCACCCCTACACATAAAACACACAATAATGTGTCTACAACAGACTGAACAATGACACACAATAATGTGTCTACAACAGACTGAATAATGGTTTGAATTCTAGAGTTCTTAGAATTTATAAGTTAGCTTATACCTTTAAAAACCTTATAGAGGTGATAAGTACAGGTTAAAATTCTGTACGAAATAGAGTCGCCCCCTAGCATTCACTAGATGTTGTAAAATATCTCTTCTGTGGTGTATATTTTAGGTTATATAAGATTTAATGAAATAAAGTTACAATTTCAAGAGAGAGATTACAATTATACGATGAACTGTCGTGGGCAACTATACGTTATATTTTCGAGCTGTTTACTGCTTGTCGGAAGGCCTCAAAATTAAAGTTGCGGGAACACATCTGGGATATGTCAACCATCATTGGATACTTAGGACCAAATGAACGAAAGTGATAGTTACCGATTTATTTCGATTAAATGTCACCGAAATTAACGAGTAACGTCGTCTCTTGGATTCCTCAAAGCAGTTATCTATAATTTATACTCTACGTATATGTCCCCAAACCAGTCCACTGTCTGTAAGGAAGATGGAATGAAAATCTAATTCTTTAATTTTTTTTCTTCAGTCTCTTCGTTCTTCTATTGGGGAAATGTGACTTCCTAACGTGTCTTATCATCGATATTTTGTGAAAAGATTCAATACTGGTAATATTTTTTGAATTGTCTTATTCGCAGAAAAATTTTCATTTATCAAACCAACAACAACAAAAATGAGAACATCTCCATGTCTGATTGATGCATTTATCATTATAATTTATCATTTATCGTTTTTGGCTATAATCATTTCAGATTTTAAAAGGGTTACTTTGCATGCATCATCGAAAAATTATTTTTATGCGATTCAGAAGAAAAAACCTTTTATTCCATTATTTTTTAATTTCAAAATCTAAGACAAATTACCAAAACATATCATGAAAAGTGCTTAATATTATACATCATAAAAAATAAAGAAGACAAGTTACCAAAAATATTAGTGGAAAAAGGCTAATTATTAATACATGATAAAAATTTATAATAAAACCCCCAAAAGTTTGAGGTGCACAGATTGACAACTGCCAAATGCTGACAGATTTTATGGTTGAAGAAAGATTTATGTTGTATAAGAAATACAAGCATTGGATTTGAAGCCGGAAATAGTTGTTTAAAATTAGATTATCTGCCCGAGCCTTGTTATTGGCGATGAAATACATGTCAGTAAATGTGTTGAAAGTTGTTTTTGAGGTGAATTTAACCGAATTTCTGAAACACTATTTTCAGCTGTGCAAACACAAGGGCAAAAAAAACAATCTGTATATTGGACGAGTTCCCTCACATTTCTCTCTCTCTCTCACACACACACACACACACACACACACACACACACAGTCTCTCTTGTATTTTATTATGTTATTTATTCTAACAATTTACAACATTTTACCCGTCGGAAAAATTAGCTCTACTACATGTAGCTTGAATCTTTATGATCGTGAATCGTACTGGATTAAAGGGGCGTTTTAAGACTCATTAAACAACTCATAATTTGGCGAATATTTGAGCGGAAGAAACGAGGAGTCCATATTAGCATCCTATTGAATAAGACCGCGGAACATTAACTGGCAAGATTGGAAATATACAGCTTACGTCAATTTCACCTGTTACAGTCAAAACATTTGAAATGAGCGGGGACAAATTGACGCGGACGTCTGAGAAACATTGGATTGAAACTGTAGTTAGAAAGTGTATTTTCAATCCACCTCAGCGTTTTCGACCATCCGAATTTTTTCAGACCGAGAGCTACATGTCTGCAGCTTTATAAGTTAGAGCGATGGAAAAACATTTATTTCATATCAGCAAAGCGATTGAAAATCATTTTATTTCACAATAAGTATATAATCAGCAAATATAAGAAGATCCCAAGATTAGCATCGCTCCGATGACTTCACAGAATCAGTCTTCAAACGTCTGAAATCAAGCTTAAGTGGGATCATTGTTGAAACGGGGTTTATTCACAGAAGAGAATAATTCAAATTCCGATTTAATAAATTCAAATTAAACTAAATAGATAACAATTTCTTTTTTTCGCTAAGTTAATGTATACGAATAGATATGCGCATTCATTGTTTATCTAGCCATACACTAACAACAAGAAAATCACTTATATCGACATTGTTAAAGATTTCTGCGGTAGCGTTACGTAAAATAAATATTTATGAAAATTCCGTTACTGATATTAAGACCGCGAAATATTATACAATGTAGTTTTTAACGTTAACTTCACCAACTTTGTTTATAATAATATATTATACATGTCGTATAATTATAAGGGAAATATATTTATTCTTTCTTTTTAACTTATGTAGCAAGTTAGGACTGCTGAGGTGGATTGAAAATACACTTTCTAACTACAGTTTCAATCCAGTGTTTCCTCAGACGTCCGCGTCAATTTGTCCCCGCCCATTTCAAATGTTTTGACTGTAACGGGTGAAATTGACGTAAGCTGTATATTTCCAATCTTGCCAGTTAATGTTCCGCGGTCTTACATGTTCATGTTTTTTCTTCAAATCATAAGCTATTATAATTAATTTTTTTTTTTAGATATTTATATTAGCATTCTAGAATCAAAAAATAAAACTTTTGTAAAATGCACAAGTATCATCGTATAATAAAAAATTACCGGGGTACACGTAGCTATAAATAGACGCCTTTGATACCACATGTATGGCGGAATTCACGTCTGTAATTCCAGAACGCGCAATTACCATAATTACATGTAGTTTAAAAACGAATTTTGAATTCCGAAACAAAATTCTCCTACCCTTTAAATTTGTCAATTCAGTAAGAACACATATTTAAAAAAACAAACAAACAAACAAAAACCATTTCCTTATGTTTACAAATTGTTTCACTAAATTTAAAGAATATTTCATAGCAAATCTTTTAAAGGCCACCTCTCTCTACCTCCGACAAAAACAATGTTTGCAAGAAACTTACATGCATATAAGCAAGTGTGCATTTAAAAGAAAACATTCTAAATTCAAAGTTAACTAATATTTTCCTGAAAAAAAAATTACAAAGGAATAAAGATTATAAACTTGTTGCCGGAAAATTTAGCCAACTACCAGTCTCGTCATGTGCAAATCACTGCTAACCCTTCATTGAAGTAGTATTTGCTTGATAACAGTTACAACCTTCTAGATTAACTAAGTCACAAAATGAGGATGCAATTAGTTCTCTTATTACATATCGTTGGCGTTGGGGGTGAGAATCGATGAAGTATTGGACACTGCCAATAAATGCTTATCTCTATTCATTGCGCTTAAAACCATTAGGAAGTCACATGAAGGTCAGATATAGGAACTCGTCGTAAATTGTATACTGTAGACTAAGAACGAAAAAAAGTTTCGTTTACGCTCGCAGAAAAATTAATAAAAAAAATGTCATGTCATTTGCCAAAGAGATCGCAAGGCGTAGAGACACGGACAACTTATTGTGGTGTGTTGCATCATTTCATGGCGAGTGTAAGAAATCTCAGTAGTGCATTCAAAGACTAAAACAACCATCTGCATTTCGAGTTTTTACTATCGTAGGAACCACATGGTGAATGAAATTGTTTAATTGAAGAAACGAGACCCGGAAGAAAAGATACGTGATTTATTAATGAGGCATGCGCAATAAAATGGTACATGTACAATCCATATCATCCCTGCAACAATTCGCTAATTTGAATCGTCTAGACAGTGTTAATTATTCTACTGTGTGTATCGACACTTTTTTCTTGGAATGTTTGACATCATATACAACTCATTAAAAAAAAAGAAATAAAACAATTCTGAGGAAAATACGTTTTTTATGGATTTTAACTCTATCACAGTGACTCTATCAAACAAGTATACAAAGAAATCGTCAGAATAGTAAACATAAAAAACACTTCGTGTCCGATATAATGTCACATGACCAATTTATCTTAAAAAGTCACAAATCTATTAGTTTGTTCAAACATTAAAACACTTCGTGTCCAATAGTTCTTTTTTACTAATCTTTGAACGTAATAAATTTTTTCATGTATATTCTGTAGGTTATGGACTTGTGTTAAAGTTCTCTTCACACCGTTTTTTCTAGAATCGTAAACCAATAAAAACTGAGCACAATAAACAGTTCAGCATTGAAACCCAATTAATGAACCAGAGAATTGAACCAAACATATAGTGACATTCCGCACGCACCAACAAAGATGGCGTTTACGAGGTGCTGGGTGTTTGATCAGCTCATCCGATATCCAATGAATACAATACGAGACCTTATTGTAGGAGAATTTATAGACCATCTGCTTACTGTTGGGCTTCGCATCTTTTTCAATTTCCTCTGAACTATTTAATACAACGTAAATCGTTGTTTACGCTAAGAGCGTACGTCTCTTGCGCTAATTACCCTAACTATAATAAGCATCAAAGAGCAGATCTCGACTCTAAAGAAACACTTCCATAAACAAGGAATTCAGTGGATCGGTCTGACCTCGACTTGGAAGAGAGGGGTGTTTTTGTATTCTATTGTTTCCATTTTCTTCCTGATTTAATTCCAACTCGCTTAACTGACTTACACAAAAGATCTAGAACAAGGGAGAATTCATTATTATTGCATAAATTCATTCTGAATTCTTTATATAAATATCTTGCAGGGTCTATAACAGATCTATTGATTGAAAAAGATCTTCAGTGGATAAGATGTGAATAACATGGCGATCGTCAACACAACATTAAACAACGGTAGTTTCCCGGATAACACTAGCCTGACAGAGGCATCCTTCGTGATACTGAACACGGTTTATCCACCATTCTTAATCGTATGCGGACTCATCTGCAACATTCTTGTCGTATGCGTAATGCGAACGAGATTTTTTCAGAAACAGAACATATCCGTGTATATGACAGCACTGGCTCTAAATGACGCCATTAGTTTGTGTATTTCTATGACGTCACATTGGCTATACGTTTCTTTTGAGGACGTTTATGACAGGGATAAACTGACGGACATATGTAAATTTCTTCAGTTCTATGGATGGGGAAATTGTGATTTCAGTATCCTTGTGTCCACTACGATGTCTGTAAATCGCGCCATTGCTGTTTCACTTCCGCTAAAAACAAGATGGAAGTACTCTAGCAGACGACCAAAGTTTGTTATCCTTTTCCTTCTCTTTGTTGTGCTTGTGAAGAATATTCATTTCGTCTTTTCATCGAAAATTGTGAAAAAGGATTACATGCGTGAAAAACTTTGTGACGTGTTTCCGGAATCGGAAATTTATAAAGTATTCTGGGAAAAAGTGTGGCCGTGGCTTCATGTGTGTTTCTTATTTCTGTGCTTCGTAATCATCGCTGTTTCTAACACAGTCTTGATACATCAGCTGTACGCCTCGTCCCATCTAGAAATACGACGTCACCATTGTTCAAATCATCGGCGGGAAAGCGTGGCGGTCGACTCGGCGGATTCTCGGTTACCGCTCAAACACAGAAACTCGTGTATGTGCAGCGAAAGCAGCAGCAGCTCGGTGGATCAAAGGAGGGGCTCTGTAATACACAGCAGTGGGTTTGGGGGGCACGGGAGCGGCGGGTCGGGGGATTGGAGACAATGGCAGACAATAACCCCCATGCTGATTGGAGAGTCCGTACTTATACTTCTACTCACCTTCCCTTTCAGTATAAATCTCGCGATAGCCAGCGCCGACGCGGGATATTCCCACATGCTTTTTTCCGTATTTTTCTACATGCTCTATACGAACAAGTGTGCGACTTTTTTCGTGTACCTCATAACGGGGTCTCGTTTTCGCATCGGCTTGAAAAAGCTGTTCTTCCGGTGCTGTCACAGTCGGAGGGCGGTCAGACGGAAGCAGTTCAAAGAAACGTTATTGTGGATAAACACGCTATCTGAGGGAATAGTCCACAGACACTGAGGATAATACGTTATTTATCTCTTTGTGTTTATTTATTAATTAAGTACAGTAAACCTTGACTATAAGGAAACTTCGATATTTAGCAAATTTCAGTAATACAGAAGTTGTATATTATAAAAGATGCACTTCATTACATGGGTATTCATAATAAAGGTTGTAACGGACTAAGAACTCATGTCCACAGGAGTTCCTTATAAGCAAGTTTTACAGTATGATTATATTTACAGTAGATCTCTTGTTCTTTACAAGTTATTTATGACGTCATTTCTATTTTTTGTTCTTCTCAGAGATTTCTATTTGTAAATGTTTTAACTCTCTACAATTGTTTTATTTTTACTTAAAATACTTCGCTTTTTAATTAAAATTGTTGTGTCAAATGTTTGATGCGTCGTTTGTATTGTGGATGTGTTGTCGGGATCAGAATCCAAACAGAGTCATAATCCATTTTAGTTTATAAAATTTCTGTAAGTGGATCTATTGCGGTTGTGAAATGATCAGCTAGTAAATGTATCCGTACAATTTCCTCTTGGATTCTCAAAACTAAATCGTTTGGTCTAAAGGTATTTTGTTTTCAATCACAACTCGTTTTAGAAAGTAGAGTTTATTTACCTGAACACAGAGACCGACCGAAAGTAATTGTGTTTGAATAAAAGGTAAATGGTTGATTTAATTAATCAAAATCAGAATCAGTTTGACAACAATAGTAATATAAATGTTGATTTACAAAGTGGCAATTCTACTTGTAGGTAAGTTTTTGGGGTTTTTTTTAATAATGAAACAGAAGTATTCTTTTACTTGATCCTATATATTCCTACTGACATTGGCTGTATATTTGCTCAGTGAGAGCCTGTAAACTTATTTATTGTAAAATGCAAGATATACGTACACTGTATATTTACTTATATAATATTTATGGCATATTATTTGTGTATGTCTATATTGAAAGCAAATTCAAAATTCAGGAAAATGCGAATAGATTTTAGTAAACAATTAAGAATTGGTGCAAAATTTTATTCAAAAGAAAATAAATAAAGTCGGTCGTTTCAGAATAAGTTATATTGATTAATAAAAATATCACCAGGTAACACGTACAGGTAATAGAACACCTGGTGGTCCAGGCAAGCCACGGTGATGCAGCTGCTTCTTCCAGTTTTAATGATGATGCATTTTTTTCCTCCCGATTTCTTGTGTAATATAGTCTTATCAATACCAGATTTTATCATAATAGACATGTCTGTACGGAAATTTGAAACAGTTAAAAAGACCGAAATATCGTTATAATTATACGTTCCCACCATTATGGTTCATAGCACAAGTAAAATTGTGGCCTTAATCGTAGAATATTCGCAATGATCGTATCAAATTTTACTAGATCAGGAGGTCAGTCGTGGCGATTGTGTTGATCATATAATCTAGTTGACAGTCAAAAATATTTTTTACGAGCAGAATGATTAATTTTCAGCACAAGTAACTATCATCGTCTTAGATCGTAGTGCATCGTAACCAAATGCAACATATCGCATATTTAATCGTGGGGATCGCTTTAAACTCTTGCAGGACGTCGCAACTTGTTATGCTTTGCAATTCGTTGCATTGTCTCATGACCTAAATATGTGACGGTATGTCGGGGTCGAGGGAATAGAGGACCTGATTCCATTACATACATGTAGAATGTAGCAAATTGTAAAAACCGTTTAAAATGTTTTTATCCCAAAAAGTTTCACGCCAGTTTGCTTTGAAAAAGACTCTCACATTCTTGATGTATTTCTATTGATGGCCTTTCAACGTTTCAAATCTGCTTCATCGACGTCGAATAAAAAATGATTGTATGCATATGAATCCAAGGAGGATTTGATTTTGGCTAGTGCAATAACTTGAAAGTACAAATGATTCAGTAAAGTATAGAGATAGACATTTTGGAGGTCTCTATGCATCTTGTAAGAACGGGTCATTGAAAATTGGGTGCTATATATACTATGAACGAATTCCAAAAAGCTATGCAGCAAGCCAAGAGATTTATAGCTTTTTAGCAACAGATTCACCTCCCTCTAATGAGAGTTTCTTCAAAGGATTGGTGTTTAATTTTTCATCAAAACAAAAAAAGAGTCTTAGTTTATGATGCCAACGAGCATACATATCGGAAGACTTCAGAGAGGCCTGGCTGCTCCAATCGCCCCGCATCTGTCTGTCTGTGTGTGGTGTAGATTTATACCTTCCTTAAAGATTCACTAACCGCATTTAAAAATCAAAGTACTGATACTACTGATAAGTCAGGCATTAATGTTCGTTATACGTCTATTAACAGCACCTGCACACGTGGGGGTTGAATTCACTGAACAGTCGTATTCACATTTTCATGAACGCACAAATATTTGGTTTTTTAACATTAAACACTTGAAAGTGAATGAAACGAACTGACCTGGGCTGCGTTTTACAACAGAACTTACGACAAAGTCTTAAATATATTCTCGTGGAATGATGTTTGACGAACAAAATTCATATAAAACCATTAAATTTCCCTTATTTTGATTTCTATAATTATATTTTACAACCAGTATGGTCGTTAACAGTAAGTTCTTTTGTAAAACGCAGCCCTGGACTCGACCGGTCAGGGAATAAGTTCACTACCGGCTGATAGGGGCGAATGAATCTTTATAAAAGATTTACTTTTTTTTCACCGAACGAGATGACATGACATCCATATTAAAGCTTAAGAATTACCAATGTAGCTGTTACTACATGTACTAAAAATTATCATTATTGATATTTAGGTTTAGTCATAAATAAAATCTAATAAATGGAAAACATTATAAACTGGAATTTATGTAGCAGTAGGGTATACTGAGAATATTTTCGGAATCATCGAAGATGCAAGTGTGAAAAGGGATTTTTTTTTTCAAATGCTTACCGTAGCTGGTGCATGATATAATACATTGTACACAGATTACGACAAAATTTTCCATTCATTAACTATAACAATGGACACGTCATCATTAAGTCAAAAAATATCATTCATCATACAAGTTAAGATATACCGGTAACAGATTCCGTACTCGTTTCAAACAGTTGATCTGTCGAAAAGTACATTCAGCGTGATCCTGGAATTCTGACCTGCACTAAACACAAGTGGCTGAGGATTGTTTTCGAAAAACACGCACGTGCATTGCTTTATTTCGGGCCGTCAATTCACCACATTGCGGACACATGCACTGGAAAACATTGCTATTTTCCACTTTTGATTGTGTTTACGGGTCAGTGTACCGCTAAAATTCGACACTGAATTCTTTTGGCGAAAACGAAAAGACAAACTCAACACCTTAACAACTTAATTTTTTTAATTTTTTTTTTTTTGGGGGGGGGGCGGATGTTTTAGGGGAAAGAAGTACTTTTACTAGATCCAGATGGAGAAATATTAGAACGTATTATTTGTAAGATAAATAATTAAGTTTTTAAAGCTGCTTTATATACCGGAGGAAAAATTTCGGCTTTTTAAAAATTATTCTAATTAAAGTTCATAGAAGTGCAAGCTTAATTATTTCTATCGCGGCTTTTTAGGATAGTAAGACCAAGTTTATCATAAATCAATCCCAGATTTTAAAATTGCATTCTTTCCATTCATTAAATAAATGAGCACAATTGTTTATAAAGTTTAAAAATGTTTCATGTGGTAATAAAAAGACAGGCATCTGTGTTTAATTTATGATGTTTCATTTAAAATTAAACTGTAATTCTTAATCAAAACCGCTCGTGAATTCCTATTTGACACAACACAGACTTGTTGTGTCGGAGTAAAGCGTTTGTTTACATCATATCAAAGGGAGCTACAGCGCCCCCTGCCGTCAGCTACTGGTGAAGGTGTCTTCGTGAGTTAACATGATTAAATCTTCATCTAACTTGTAAATAAATTTGTATCAGAATCGACCCCCACATCGAGATACAATGATTGGCTAATAGACAAGACAGCGGGGCAAATTACTAAACCATAACTATGTCGGAACATAACTAGGGACAAGGGGAGGTTGCGCTATTTACCAAAACGTTTAGTTAGTAGGTATAAGATAAAATTAAGTTTTTAGCTCACCTGAGCTGAAAGCTCAAGTGAGCTTTTCTGATCACATTTTGTCCGTCGTCCGTCTGTCCGTCCGTCTGTCCGTCTGTCCGTCTGTCCGTCCGTCTGTAAACTTTTCACATTTTGAACTTCTTCTCTAAAACCACTTGGCCAATTTCGACCAAATTTGGCACAAAGTATCCTTATGGTATGGTGAATATAAATTGCAGAAATGAAAGACCGATCTTAATTCAAAGCGGAGAAAACCTTGAAAATGCAAAAAAAGGGGGGTGCATTTTAAAAAATCTTCTTCTCAAGAACTACTGAGTCAATTTCAACCAAATTTGTCACAAAGTATCCTTATGGTATGGTGAATATAAATTGCAGAAATAAAAGACCGATCTTTATTCAAAGCGGAGAAAACCTCGAAACTGTAGAAAAAGGGGGGGGTGCATTTTAAAAAATCTTCTTCTCAAGAACTACTGGGTAAAATTCAACGTAATTTAGCACAAATAATCCTTCTGGAGAGGAAAATATAAATTGCAAAAATTATGGGCTAATTCTGTTTCAAATTTGAGTAATTTACGAAAATAATAATAAAGAGGTAATCGCGGTCAATCAGTTAATAACTTCGGGTTCGGTATTCCATATCTCGAAAACGAAAGTTCTTTCTTGGAAGCAGCCATGTCTGACGCATGACTGACAAAGATGAATTTGCTTGTTGTGCAACAGTTTACGTGCGAAGGGAATATTTGAAACATGCATAATACCCCCGGTATATTGGTGCCGATTTTGTGAAGTAAATTGAGGTTAAATATTTCAATGCGTTGACATTTTAACTTGTGACGGTGGTTTTAGCTTGTTTTGATTTTCGTTTCATTTTCGTTAATTATGCTTTTTAACTTGAGGGGAACTATCGCCTGTATTTTGGAATTTTTGGAAATTTTAATTTTAATTAATTACTAGAAATGTCTCGCTAAACGTTGAATACTTGTACAGAAAAATTAAAAGGATCATATGATATGCTGTTACTACTTTCTGGGGCCTCCTCCTTATACGATGAATTATATGAAATCTACACAAACTTTGATGGTTTTTCAGACACAATTAAATAAAAACGACCTCTTTAAAACAGTTTAAAACATTACTGTTACGGGGATAAATGTATTATCGCTTTTGAATAAAGATGAAAATAAAGGGTGGGCCTTAGTAAAATAGAGTGATATGCCTGTCAATACATTGCAGTGGCGTCTGAAGCTAATTAAAAGTGTTGGGGTGGGTGGGGGTGGGGGGGGGG
>WFKH01010326.1:0-11441 GCA_016163765.1 Magallana hongkongensis | reverse complement strand
ACCGACACTATTCCATACCGAGACTAGTCTATACCGAGACCATTCCAGCCATACCGAGACCATTCCAACAATACCAAGACTATTCCAACTATACAATAAGACCATTCCAACCATACCAAGACTATCATTAATTCCAACCATACCGAGACCTTTCCATACCGAGACTATTCCAACCATACCGAGACTAGTCCAACCATACCGGGACTATTCCGACCATACCGAGACTATTCCATACCAAGACCATTCCAACCATATCAAGACTATTGTCATGTTGTGTATTTACACTCACTCAAATTCAAAGTCTCTTTTAAGCAGGTGATGAAAACACATTAAAACACTTGGTAGGTCTGTTTCACCACCCACCCCTTTCTACCAAAACAACGATATGTGTCCAACAATACTATATACTTGTACTTCTATGATGAACTGTAACAGTTCCATTATAACGTGTAATGTAAGTTCAAAAAACTGCGAATGATTTTTCTTTAACGTTTTCTTTATTTGGAAGAAAACAACTTTTAAACAGTATAAATAAAATTGGATCAAACACGATGATTATTTCTAACTTATTTGAAATATAATTTTCCTCAAGATATCTTTGAACAAGTTTCAGACCTTTATCTAAACTTAGTCCGAACGCTTTATTCTGAGTCTATGCTTCCGGGCTATGTGCTATGGCTTAATGTATCAAATGGTCCACCCGCAGTATTTTGGGGTCCCGCAAATGAAAATATAAACCGTACCTGTTGTTAACGCCGTATTACTTTCCTTGCGAACTGCTGTCTTCTGCGTCTACCAGCAGACTAACCAATGTTGCACAGTCGCGCTTACTATTTATACCCTTCACCAATTTTGCTGACTCATCGCATTGTCATCAAAACGTTTGAAACAGTTTACCCAAACCAAGGAATAGCTTATGATTTAATACATTTGATGGACCCTGATTGCTTTATTAACATAATTAAAGATTATTTTACAACATTATATGTATTCCCAAGGAGCCGAGGCGACAGACTACAATGAGTTCACCGACAGACGGAGTCTTATGAACGAGGTTCTGAGGCAGGTGTTTACCTGTACCGCCATCGGCCTCAACCTCATGGAGACAGAGACCAACCTGGACGACCTCACAGGTAAACGGGGTGTGTGAGTTAATGTAAAACAGAGGTGAAGCCTATCCGAGATTACTGTGGAGTCATTTAAATTCGTGGGAGCCAAATTTCGTGGATTGCAGGGGTTTTTGCTCATTCGAATTTGTAGGAATGTTATTTCATGGATGCATCAGTTTCCAGTTTCAATAAGAAAACTAACTCTATCAAAATTTCTTTTCTTCGAGGATGTTATTTCAAGGGGTAGAGCTATCAAGAAATTCCACAGAAATTGAACCATGACGAATTTTAATAATAATTTATTCCACAGTAGTGTAAAACAGAGCTAAAGCCTATCTGAGATTAATTCATTTTGTGGAAATTGTTTCATTAGTGTTAATGTAAATCAGAGAAATACATGTAGCCTATGAATTTACTTCAGGCGATTCTGTGGAGATTGCTTTATTAGGGTTAATATTAATCAGGGGAATAGCATCTTTGCCTCCGTCCTATATAATCTAATTTCTTGTTTCTCTATTTTCCAGACGAGGAGCTCACGATTGACGAGTTTGTCCACAGGTTTCAGAAAATTCAACAGATGTCGATAGAGTTCCTCCACCTCGGCGGATTCGTCTTCCAATTCTCTAGACGCATCGGAAGTAAGTAATAGAATCTTGGTTTCTATGAAACACAGGTAACAGCTGTTTTTGTTGAAATAAAAACTTCATAAAATAAAAAAACGTGGGGTATATGGCTCAGTGGTCATAGGGGTTAGGCCAGTAACCAAAAGGTCGCTGATTCAAACCCCGCTGTGGTCACTTTATTTTGTGTGTTGTGCAATTAGACAAGGTACTTTATCTACATTGTCTAAGTACACGGAGCTAAAATTAGTGGGGTCCAGTCCATCGCTGGGACGTAATCTTTGATATATTGTTGTCCCATCCAGGGGGACTCAATAACACTTATCCGCTTAGCACCACGAAAACAGGGGATACTCATCTGTCCTATGTGCCTTCATGGCACGGAAATAGATTTAAAACTTAACTAAAATAAAATAAAAACCACTTGGTCTTTACAAAATATCGTCTTTTCAGGTCACTTTGGAACTGTTTCCAACAATGAATTGGTCCTAGGAGACGCCGGTGGAACAGATAAAAACGACCCATATGAGACAACTGTTACCAAAGACCCGTATGTCCATCACAGTTCAAAGGATGAAGGGGTCGAGGTCGGGGATGGTAAAACAGAAAGTAGCGAGGGTCATACAAGTAAAACTGATGCCAAACTTGATGAAGCCGTCAATGAGTTAAAGAGGCTTTTTGGTTCAAAGAAGATAACAGGGCTTAAAGACAAGGTTAAAAGCAAGATCAAGAATCTTATCGGAGGCGGAAAGGATAAAGGGGCCGGAAAAGACTCAACCGAAAAAACAAAACGTCCTGACAACAAGACTGAAGCGGATAAAAAAGATGAACAAGGAAAATTCAGCTTGCTGAAAAACAAACTGAAGAATCTTTTATCGGATTTCTCTGATGACAAAAGAAACATCAGTCCAGAAAATGAAAAGGCGTCTGCCGAAGTTGATGGTAAACAGAAGAACGTAAAGGACGCAGATCAGCCTGACATGACTGGGAAAGGTCAAAGTTCAGACCGTGAAGTCTTGTTTCAGCTCCTTTCCAAACGACGACAGATTCTGAAAAGGGAAAACAAACTCGATTAAATGTGAGCTAATTCTGACAAATGAAAGCTTGCATTATGCTTAGTTTTTTTTTCAGTAAGTCTCATTCCTCCCTACAATCTTTATTATCACTTTCCACTGGCGCTAAACATATCTGCCTGTATTTAAATAAATATGCTAAAATTGATTATATTGAGATCAATTTGACAACTAATTATGATTTATTATTTCTGTCAAATATTGTGAATATTGAAAAGAAGTTTTAGATTCAAGGAAACTTTTGCTTTATCAAAAGGTTTCAAGAATCCAGAATTGCTGACCTGTCTGAATCAAATCTACGAATTATAAAAAAAAAACAAAAAACAGTGAGCGATTTAATCCTTGTTTGTCATAAATATTTGAATAGTCGTTGAGATTAAATGAGCTATACAATGGACTTGAAAGCAGTTATAATGGATGAATATTTTGATACACTATCGAATCAATTTAAACTAGTTAAACTGTGATATATAAATCTCAAACATAGTTTTCAAGAAATAGTCGAGAAAATACTCTCTGAATGTAAATATAGTTATTTGCTCATATGTTAAAATTGTCTTAAAAACGTTGTCTGTTCAATATTATGCACAAAAGATACGATTTATTAGCCTATACCATTACTTTGTATGGTTACCATTAATGTTCCTTTCCAGTAAAATATCCAAATATGAAACATATGACGCAGACTGTGGTTAGTCAACCTGACTAATTAAGTTGGGATGAAACTTCAATTGCGCTTGCGTAATTAGAATTCTGGGAAGGAATAATACAGTCCGTGTTTGAGAAATTCGTAGATGTTATTAAACTGGTCAGTTTCTAGGTCAAACTGCGCATCGTCGTTTGAAAGACTGGCTATCATCTGGAGCCACGTGCCGGAGTCCGCACATATCTTCCCGACTATTTTAGTGAGATTGACGAGGAAATATATTGGCAGTGGTTTGCGACGGGACCATGAATTTCAGAGAGCAATCTTTGCAATGTTACAATTAAGTAATAAGTAGGTGTGTAGTCATACACAAGATTGTATGTACACCGCTACACGTTTGTCTCCTTGCAATAAGTCATAAAAATAAGGATGCAAACTAAATGTACACATATTGTTCTTGTTCTGGAAACTATTGTCCTTTCCGATGTATTTCATTTTATCAAATAAAATATACAACATGACTACTTTCCAAATGATATGTTTATTAACAGTGTATGTGTATGTAATTAAATATATATGAGTTAAATTGTTTTGTGTAGAATATTAATAGAGGAATTTTGAGTCATAGTTTGTTGATGAAGTAGAGTAGTAGTTTTGTTTTATTGATCTCAGTTTTTTTGGTTCAGGTTTACTGTTTACAGCAATGCACACATTTATTGCCTTTTTCTTTTAATTCAAAATACATTACAAAATGTTCAATACAATGATGACTTTAAAAGTCATTTTCCGCATATCTGACAGTTACAGATTATTTTTTTTTGTACAAAGCAACGCTGTTCAAAGTAAATACCTAAAGGTTGTCCAATTACTTATCAACACTTGTTCTGTTAGGTATGCGGAGTAACAATGTCGCAAAAATGTAGTATTATGTAATTTATTAGTCCAACGACCAAGTTAATTTACATATGGGTGTTACGATGTTTATAATTGTTATTAAGGTTTCCTTTTATCTTTTTTAACCCGGTGTCAAGATCAAGATGTGCTCAGGTGTCAGCAGATTTTTCTTTGTTAGGGGATTATCTACGTTAAACTAATTATTTCTTGATGGCCTGTGTCCGGAGAGTAAGGTCACGTGGGTCAAAGTTAAAATTACCAAAATAGTCTTCGAACAAAGAATCTAAATTTTGATTGGATGAAATAGATCAGGGAAGCCCAGGTCTCCGATTAAGGTAGCGTACCCTACCTTGGTCATTTCTGATCGGAGACCTGCAGCAATAAAGTTATAATTATTTTCTGAAGGCTTCCCTGCTTCTATTTTCAGTGCAATCGTCCCAAACCTTTTGGACTGGACATTGCAAAACGGGTCCTCCCACTGCGAGCGAGTAAACATTCCCCCAATCTCATATCGACGATGAAACCCGTCACGATACTATATAATTCTTGTATTTTAATAGATTGTGTATTCACGTTCGCCTAAAATTAATATTCCGCTGGCTGACTTTCTTAGCTTTTTAATAAGCTTACCTTGTATCTTTTTTTTTCAAGTTCACTGGGATATATCGAGTCGACGTAAGTCGGAAGTAACAATTGTCAATTGATAATACGTCGTCGATATACCTAAATGTTGAGTTGAAGGTCACACCGAGTGATTTATTTTTTTTTCACGTACAAGTTTTTTAATAAATTCTGCTTCATATGAATACAAAAATATGTCTGCTATGGGAGGCAATTGGTACCCATGGGAATTCCAACAGATTGTTGGAAGACCTGATTTCCAAAAACTACATAGATGTTGTCTATCAGAAACTCAAACATCTTTTTAATATCCACTTCAGAGTACTTGTGTGTACAATCCGAAAGGTTTTTAACAAATAGTTTTGCAAATGACCGATGAAAAGGTACGTTAATTTACGTGATCCATTTTTATTGAAAAAGCAGCTATCAATGATGTCAAGAAGCCTGGGGCCCGTTTCACTAAAAGGCGTAAGATACGACTAAACCTAAGTTAGGTCTCGGGGCGTACGTCAAAATTTAGTCCGGCGTAAACTGCGTTTCACTAAAAGGCGTACGCCTGGTCGTAAATACTAGTATCGGACTAAGTTAAGGCCAGACTTACGTCCTTGACAACGAGCTTATGCACATGCGCATACATATCATAAACGTTGAGAGAGAGAGAGAGAGAGAGAGAGAGAGAGAGAGAGAGAGAGAGAGAGAGAAATTTGTTTAATGTTCATTGAAAAGATATATGGAAAAGATCACAAATCAAATTCTTCTTTATTATTCATTGCAATATTTGTTTTGAGATCTATAATAAAAACTTAAAAACGTTGAAACATATTTAGATTGAAAATAAATCGTTGATTGTAAATTGTAATGCTCTTTTATTCGTTTTTACAAGTATATGGTGAAACGAATACATTTGCAGTTGTGTTTTATAGTGAAATATAGGATTTTATAGACCCCCTCTCTCTCTCTCTCTCTCTCTCTCTCTGATCTGTCATGTGTATTTCTTCAGCGTTTTCTTAAAAATATGTGAATTTCGTAACAAACGAACATGTAAATATCGATATTGTCGTCTGCAATATACTCTATTGACTCTGCACAATCAAAATGTCTTCGGAGAGTAAAAAACGTAAGCCAAACTGGACTGATGATGAAATGAAAATTTTAACATCTTGTGTAATTGAAAACAAAGATGTATTATTTGCAAAACTGTCGTCATCAGTGACAAACGAGAAGAAGAAATCTTTATGGGAAGACATCACAAAGCAGTAAGCATTTAGGTTTTTAGACTAACGATCAACAAAGATATATTAAAACCTCCGATTTGATTAAATACAATTTGTTTATGTCTACATGTTACATATAATCAATATTTATGGTAAAATAAAACCTAACTAAATTGACACAAATATGACTGTATTTTAGGTTTTGTGTGGTTTTTGTAATTTTTTTTTTTAATTTCTAACAAAAAATATACAAATGAAGGTAGACTGGAGTTTTAAAAATATATTTAGTGTTAATATGTAATTGCAGAATAAATTCTTCTTCTGTCTTGTGCAAGAGGGAAACAGAAGAAATAAAAAAGAAATGGAAAGATGCACGATCCATAGTAAAGAAGAAAGAAGCCAGTAGAAAATTTCAGACGAAGAAAACAGGCGGAGGGCCTCCCCCTGAATCTGTATTCAAGGCCTGGGAACTTGACGTATGTGTTTTCTAATATTTACCTAAAATTTATATAATTATATGTATCCGACAAAAAAGTTTCGTTTCAAAGATGAGTTTCCGATACAAACTTAATTATTTGTTTCATTAATATTTCGCAGCTTTTAGATTAATAAATTGAAAAAGGCAACTACATTTCTTTTTTATTGCTAGATTTTGTCAATTATACCGGATGAACTTATCTCCGGGATTGACGGTGGGGTTGATACTGTCTTTGCCAGTAATTCTGAAACAAGTATGTATAAATACATAGTACATGCATGTATATCGTAAACTATACGTTCATTACATATATTTTGATCACCCTTTTAATGTTGCCTTCCCCACTTTTGCTTCCTATACTATATGGTTTTCTATGCTTTGTTTATTTAGTGTTATTGTAGTATACAGTAGTCAGTACAAATAAAATTGAAATACATGATATTTATTTATTGCTTTGTAACAGATAACTTAGCCTCAACATGTACTGCGGCCCCATCGGAAATTTCCGTTGGAATTCCATCCTTCATTGGTTTGTATATATATATTATATAATATACTTATAAAATTTTAAATCATAAAAATTATTATAATAGATTGTCAAATTTGATTTGTATGTTCTTTACAAGCGAAATATTAAAGTGTGTAGATTTGAAATATTGATTTGTTTTTTAATTAAAAAATGTATATTTGTATATAGTAGAAGAAGTTGACGTTCCGGAAGAAGCTCCAAGAGTGTCGGGGCCTTCCACCGACACATACTTTGCTTCAACTCCGTATGGATCTAAACGCAAAGGTAAAAAAAAAATAATGCCAACACTATGAAAATAAATTACAAATGTATTTAAAATTCCTTTTTTTAATTCTTGTAATTTTGGCGTAATTTTACGTTTGTTAAAAAAAACCCCTAGTAAACTGTTTCAACTTCATTCATGCAATTTTAACTATTCATATTAAACATATGATTTCATTTGATTTTCTCTATTTCAATTGACATTGTCTTATTTACAAAACTTTTTCATTTAAAATCAAGACACGGCCAGCGAAACCGACGCTGAGTTTATGGTGAAACTAATAGAGGTGAAGGAAAGAAGAGCTATTGCGGAGGAAAGAAAAGCAGATGCCCTAGAGAGGATAGCGGCGGCATTTGAAAAAAAATTTGGCATTTAATAAATTTGAACACAAAATGATAAAGTAGTCATGTTCTTTATTAAGTGTCTGATTTAATAAATAGAATTGATGAATTGTTAAAATAAATTGGCAACTTGAATGCGCACATCTTGTGCTCTCCTTGGTGCGTTTGCGTTGAACACGGCATTGTCTTGATGTTCTGTACAACCCCACCCTCAAGTAAGGGCACTTTCTCTGCAACAGCTAAATTGTGAAGCCTAATGCAGCATTGAATAATTTGAGAACATCTACTGGGTGAAAAGGGGAGCACTCCTCCAGTTCGATGTAAACACCTACAAAGATTTACTTGAATGTAAATACTGTTGAATCATTAGATTTCGTGGTGGCTCAATTTTCGTGGTATTCGTTGGTAGCCCCCCCCCCCCCAACGAATTTATATCCTCAACGAAAGCAAATTTAGAAAGAGCTATCTTTGTTTCTGAAACTGAAAACCGACCCATCCACGAAATTGCATCTCCAGAAATAACCAAAAACCACACAATCCAAGAAAAGTGGCTCACACAAATCTAAATGAATCCGCAATAAAATTGTTACAAGGTTTTTTATGGTTGCAATAGGTATACATTTATTCTCAGATAAAAAAAAAACTTAAGGGTCGCGTTTATCGTAATGAACGTTTGAAATAAAACATTTGCTTGCAAATATTATACATAAAGATTCATAACTAAAAATTGCGTTTAAATTACCTAAATCTGGATTTTAATACTCCAAACGATTTTTCTACGACAACACGAGTCTTTCCATGGGCCTCATTGTATTTCACTTCGTGTTGATTAGCTGGGGATAAGAACGGTGTTAAGAGCCATTCCTTGAGAGGGTAGCCAGAATCCCCAAGTAACCACCCGCCCCTTTCTAGATGTTCCATAACACCTGACAATCCCGAGTTGCTCAAAACGAAAGAATCGTGAGTTGCCCCGGGAAAACAGGTATTGATGTGAAGAAATCTGAAATAATATCAACCAATTTTTCATCCTTAATGCATAAATAAACAAACAATAAGCATTCTTAGATCATTAAATAATTATGAATTTATTTCTTATCCATTAAAACACAACTGCTAATTACGCATTGCATTTTATTTGTTTGATTATTTGGTGCAATAAAGTTATTCAAAAATTGACAAAATTTACATTTTCAAAGGCTGTGATTTCATAAAACCATTTTGACGCTATATTTAATATTTCAATTTGCTCCTGTTGAAGTTTTGGCGTATACAAGGGTATTTCTATTACAAAAAATAATGATGTACTAGTATTTATGTTTTGATCAATACCGTTTATACCTCATGTTGGAATCTGTTACGGCCTGAATATTTAAGGCATGAAAGTTTTTTCTGCATACAAAAGCAGGCTCCTGTGGTCCACTCATGCCCTTAATTGGTATTAGAGTACCATCGATTGCACCAACGCAATTTGGAAATTTGGCAATGTCATAGAACTCAGATTTTACATGGCGTAATTCATCGGCAGTAACTGGAAACTTAATGTTGTCCACCGTTGTATTTATTGCACTGCACACTGTATAACAATATGATGAATCTGTGTTAAAATCCTTAATGGTATATAGAGAATATTTGAAAAGGAAATGTACAACTGATTAAATGTTCTACAGGCATGTAGAAACATGAAGGATAGTGTATATATACCCCATAGTACTTGCAATTGTCACTTCTCTGAAACCGCTAAACCTAATTTCTTGAAACTTTGCAGTTATTGAGAACACATTGTGTAGGCGCATATTACAAAGATATTCCGCTTCCTTTTTATTCTAGGAATTTCGGCACTTTCTAATATATTTATTTTATCTGTACAAAATAAAGACTGAATAATTGCAGGAAGTTTTAATGCATGTGATGATTACTTTGGAGTTATGCCTCATTTTGAATTACTTTTGTGAATTTAATGTGTACCATGCCATTTATTTTGCATGACATTGTCAAATATTAAGGGAGGGGGGGGGGGGCGTGAGATGTGTTACCTTGCTCACTTTTTCTTTTATTATCATTTGTTAGTGCAGGGGACAAAATGTTAAAACAATAAAGGGGTCAAAACTCCCCATCAACGATGCTACGTGCCTGCAATAATTTTTAATAAAAATATAGTTACATCATTTTAAAATAAAAATAGTTGATGGAGTATAACAACCTGTATGCTCTACTCGGGATACAGATGATCTGGAAACTCCATGAAGGTCGCCTACTTCCGAAAAGAAGTCCGCCTTTGACAAATACCTTAAGGTGATAAGTACCTGTAAGACATTTATGTGTATCTTTATATATACAGATATGAACTATTTTGTATGTAGAATCTCTCTTTTAGAAATTTCTCTCTAATAACTATAATCTTGTATGCCCTCTGGGCCCAAAATTGGAAATAAACTATTATTATTATCATGGTATACATGTATAAATAAGTATGCAAATGTAGATTAATTATAATAGGTACATTGTAAAACCCATTATATTTGTCATATCATGTCATTCCACGCATTAGTATTTGTTTATTTATGTGTGCATATTAAAGAAGCATATAATGCTACAGTATATAAGTATTCACATATACGTGTACCTGAATGTGGGTGGGAATGGCATGACTTTTGTATGTAGGTCGCCTCACAATAGGGTCAACATCATTTATCAGTTTTCGAATGACTCTTCCCGGGAACCTATACCTACTCACGATATCTATATCATCTAGATACTCGAGAGGGTTGGTTCGGTCCCGAAAAACGCGTTCTCTCCGAGGTGTTTCCCTTCTTCTTCTGCGAAGCAGCCAGAAAGTCGCCATTATTCAATGTTTACGTCTGTAGTTACGCCTGCCTTAGAGCAGCCGTAGATTTTTGTCTTAACTTAAGGCGGGCGCAAAGTTACGCCTTTTAGTGAAACGGACCTTAGTCCAAATGTTAGACGTAAGTCCGGATTTACGCCGGACGTAGAGTTAAAACAGGCGTACGCCTTTTAGTGAAACGGGCCCCTGGACTTTAATTTATCGTTGGGGGGGGGGGGGTGTATAAAGTGTAGAAAAGTCATGTTTTGATGCTATTGATTTTTGTAAAATTTTGGAATTTCAAATTTTCTATAAGTTCCTTGGAATTCTTAAGTATCTACATCTGATTTACACCGCTTCTTGAATATAATGTTGCACAGTACTCTTGAAGTTTCTCCTTTACTACTGTTAATATTTTGGTAAGGAGTAAAGAAAGAGGCTTGGTAGAACATTTACTGGAACCCGCTATATATCTTTATAAGGATTTTTATGAGTTTAGGTATCCAATATAGGTAAGGTAATTCAAATTGATTTTGGTTGTTGTGAATATTGATAATATTCAAAACTGACATAATTTATGATTTTGAAGAATTTCCTCCTTGGAAAGAGAGGCATGAGTATAAGTTGGATTGCCATACTTGTGGAATGAAATCCAAGTTCTTCTAATATACAATTTATAAAATGAGCCTTACAAACAAAGACAATGTTGTTTCCTGCTTTGTCAGCAGGGACCAGTACAAACTGATCGTGTAATTTATCTGGTTCTTTTTCACTTCTAAATTATCAAATATAGAAAGGAAATATGGTTCTCATACTGCTTAATGCGAGATTTT
>WFKH01010325.1:0-11515 GCA_016163765.1 Magallana hongkongensis | reverse complement strand
AGCAAATTTATTTCTTCAAATATTGTTTTTAATTATGCACAATGGTCACAATGAATAGAGGGATTAGGAAAAAAAATTGTACGAAGCTGCATAAATTTTTTGGTGACCTTTTCGCACTTAAAATATGTACAATTTCTATAATAGTTACAATTTGATTTGAAATAAAAACATTTTGAATATCAAGAATTTTATAAGATTAATCCAGTTTGCTTTGATATGTATTTAGTATCATTTTAACATAATAAAACATGGGGGTCAGTGATGTCAAATTTTAGATACATGGCTTTAAAGGTAAATTTCTCGCAAAATTTGGCTAAAAAAAGAGACATTTTCTATATATTTGCATGATTTTATGCTAAACGTCTATCACTGTCTCAAGATTTAATTTTGTTTATGTCACACAGAACCTATAGAATATGTTACAAACCTATCAAATGTTAAAAATATGAATAATGAATAAAGTACTAGTATAATAAAAAGAAAAGAAATTGTTTGTTTCCTGAATTCAAATGGAATTTCTTTATGAATGTTGTGTAATCATGAAATAATAATCTTTTTGTGATGATTAAATAAATAAAATCACATTCATTTAAAATATAATGATCATCTGCGCAATGAAATCAAAACGTGAGGAGTGAGATACCTTAATATGATACTAGAATTGCATTGATCACAACTGTTTTTCTTGAAAGAAAAAAAAACATTGTAGACACGTTTCACTGAATTTGTTTGCGCTAAAAGTTCAATTTTCTTTGATTTCATTCCTTACCCACGAATTATCAATCGCAGCTAACTATTTGAGAAAGGTCGCTCTATTTTAAGAAATTTCCAAGTATAGGGAGGGGGGTGTCAGAGAGGGGGTGGGTCGACGGCTGGGTTTGCATACCTTTTCTTTCGCTCCCTCTTGGCAGCGCACAGACAGCACACGGTTATAAAACACGCCACGACAACAAAGGCCGCTATCCCCGCTATAACGGGAAGGTACTGGCTCCTGAACCCAGGCTCTACAGAATTCACTATAACAAGGTTAAATATTGTTCATATCTACAGAATTCACTATAACAAGGTCAAATATTGTTCATATCTACAGAATTCACTATAACAAGGTCAAATATTGTTCATATCTACAGAATTCAGTTTAACAAGGTCAAAATATTGTTCATGTCTACCGAATTCAGTTTAAGGTAGGTCGCGGGTTTGCTTTCGTCATCAAATTCTGTACGCAACTTTGACAACTCGAGTGGCCGTTTTGTGCACATTCGTTTATGACGTCATAACGGAGACATTTCATGATTTCCCGCTTCACTATCTCTAACGCCAAATGCTCTGAGTTATAATAAAGTTATCCGATTTAGATCTATGGTGTAAACACTATAGTAATAATTCATACTTAGTTTTCATGTACGAATCGGAATCATCAGTTGAAAATACATCACAACTATGTAGATTATCAGCAAGAATTAGAGCGTTACTTCTTTACTCTATGTGAAACTGTACATAAAAGCTAAGTAATGTCAGTCATTTAGTCCAAAACTTGTGTGTGTGTGGCAGAGAGAGAGAGACAGACAGAGAGACAGAGAGAGACAGAAGTGGATCTGTAAAATAGTTTGGTCCTCTGCTTCGGTAACAATTCTTTAAAAGAAAAACATTACAAGCATTAATAGTAATTATATCGTAACTATTTTGACTGAAAAGGGAGGAGCAAAGTCGGGGAATTAAATTTTCTAAATTAGTTGTGAAGATCTTGATAAGCAAAATAAAAGTTCAAAGCTTACGAATATCATCTGTTTTCTAGATTTGAGACTATTAGAGATTATTTACATTAACTATGATATTTCGACCCAAAAAATGTGGAACTGGTGAACCGGATAATCTTGCACGTACAAATTTGGTATCACCCTTTCCTCTAAATTATAAATATCAAAAATATTATGCTCTGCATTCTCTGATTTAGAATAAGAGGACAAAATTGGGCTTTTGAAATTAATATTCTAATATTTTTTATAGCAACTAAACAGATCTATTTTTTTTTAAATGTCTTTATAATACCATAACAAAAGAATCATTGTTATTTACAGGCCAATACAAACCGGAGGTACACGGGAGGCTGTATCCCCCCACCTTTATAATTTCGAATTCATAATAAAGATATGCTTTTTTAATCTCTTTCATATTCTCCAACATTTCTTATTTTTAGAAATGTAAGTTTCTATTTTAGCTTTGGCTGTCTATTATTTAGTGATTGCTATTACTAAATAAGTGGAACAGGTTAAAAAAATTGACGTCGTACTCATGACGTCAAATACGGAAATACGGCAATTTTCGGTAAAATAATCAGAAATAAAGATAAAATAGCAAAAAATCGAGCGAGAACACATATAATTTTTTTTACATAAACATTTTTTAAATCTCTTTTTCTTTACGCACAGAAACTGTTGATAAATTTGTCTAAATTGTTTAAAAGTTATTTGCAATTTCTCAAAATAACTCCGTCTCAAAAAATGCTCATTTTCCTATATATTTCATTAGAAAAGCGTCAGCACAGCACCATCAACAATACCAAGTTCAAGGCGGTATTGCATAAAAATAGCTTAGGCGAATTTGATAGAAATTTTATATAATGAACTGTAAATCCTAAAGAACGATTTGACAAATTTTCAGGGTATGTTTTCTCGTGAGATTTTTTATGGGGTAAACCCGCGACCCACCTTAACAAGATCAAATGTTGTTCATATCTACATAATTCACTATAACAAGGTCAAAATATGATTCATATTTACTGCCACCCGATAAATTCAAAAGAGGTATAGCGCATTTAATATAAGATTTCGCCTCCAATATAGTGTTTTTACAACCATAAGGCATTTTCAGTATTATACAATATTTAATTAAAATATATTAGAAAAGAAACGCAAAATACGTTTATTTTGTTAAAAGAGGTTTAATTGTCTTACACGGCATCTTTAAAATCTTCAGGTTTTGTTAGGGATATATAGAAAAATAGAGTGTATGCAATAAAAAGTTGGATATTTGACTATTTGAACCACTTTAAACCAAAGAAATTATGTTCTACAGGTATTGTAGTACACGTTTACATTGAATTAATTTTGGTTTAACGTGGTCTTCGTACTGAAAATTAGACAAATATTCAGTTAGTGATTTTTTTTAATACAATCATGTATATAGCAACATGTATTAAACGGACATCATTTGAAGTGTTACATGCGTGGCCTAGTGGTAACGCAGAGGTCTTTTTTGAATTTGCGGTCGCTGGATCGATTCCACCAAGTAGTAAATATTTTTTTTCTTTTCACTTAAAGCATGATAAAAATAGAGAGTTTATATTACATGCATCTAATTTGCTGCATTTTATTTTCAAATTCTCATGTTTAATTCTAATTATAAGCACATCCAATGTAAACAGATCTATTCGCTAACCGTTAGTGGCACTATACTCTACACACATTTACATTCATTGAATTTGCTGGAAGTTATCACAGTTCAGAATATCAACTGACTTTATACACAGACTCCTATATATTCATCTCTCGATGCAGGTTTCCTGAATTTATGCCAAATCAGTGGTTACAGACACCATTATAAAATCTGTACCTAGGTTTGCGACAGGTACCTGTATCTATTTTTAGTAACAGGTACTTTCCGATCAAATACCTTATAGGCGAAATAACGGTCCTATATATTCATCTCTCGATGCAGGTTTCCTGAATTTATTACAAATTAGTGATTACAGACACCATTATAAAATCAGTACCTAGGTTTGCGACAGGTATCTATTTTTAGTAACAGATACTTTCCGTTCAAACACCGGTGTAGGCGAAATAACGGGAAAAGGCGCTATACCTCTTTACAACATGAGACATGTTTTATTTCTCAAAAGGTTTGTAACACCAACCCCCCCAAAAAAACACACCCCCCCCCCCCAAAAAAAACCCCCAAAAACTAACAAGTAACAATTAGCTATTAATTTCAATTAAGCCCCGAAAATATAGAAATATTTTATGTTGCGAATTTGAACTATTTATATAACTTATTACAGAGATCTTTGTCTAAAGAAGATTAACTACTTTTGTCTAAAAATGACATCGACCATCAAATCCTCTTAAAGGGATTTTGATTTTCTAAAACACGTCTGCTCATTTACATTTCATCCCTCACACACTTCGATGAAGACCCATACAGGATTAAAGTCTATACCAACTCATTACTAAAGATAACTATTTTATACTTAAAAACCAGTACAGAATCTTTAGCTTCATTATAAGAGATTAAATCGGTAAGAAGTAAATAATTAATTTTTTCCCTGAACCACGTTAGCTGCAGAACTGTAGCTCTACGGGAAAATCGGGACCGTGGAGCTACAGGTCCATCCATATGAACAAATTGTATATTTATTGCGCAAAAAAAAAAATTGCGCGCGATTTTGGACTTATTAACCTTATTTTAAAACGAATATATTCTGTGAAAATTTTAATTTTAAAAGATATTCAGAGGCAAGTTAGTAATGGCGTTTAAAGTAAAATGTCTAAGGAATTTTTTGGTTTTGAAATTATATATATTCGTTAATGAGGTTTATAAGTCCAAAACCGCGCGCAACTTTTTGTGCGCAATAAATATACTTTTTTTTTTTACATTGATTAACTTGTAGCTCCACGGTCCCAGTGTTCCCGTGGAGCTACAGTTCTGCAGCTAGAATCACGCCGACTCTCACACTAATTCACCATTCACACACACTTAATGGAAAGTCCTCCAACCTACCGTAAATTTTTTTCATAGTAATTATCTAATAACGTTTTATGCAGTTGATATCAGAAAAAAGATTCTTCACTGCGTAAATATACAGAATCCTGGTGCTCACTTAATTACTACCGGATCTACTTATTTACCTGTATTTCTATGGGGTGGTTCTGTTGTAGGCTGCGCAGTCGTTTCCGGCGGAGTGTAATTCGCCGGACTGTTGTCTTTATCGAAGTAGAACTGATAGCAGACGTCCAAATTAAACTTATAATTTTCTCCTGAAATAAAATAATGAACGAAATTGATATCCCCAAAAAGATCATATTAAACAAATAAATCTACCTATCGATAATGGAGAACGGATAAAAAACTAAGTCAGTGTCCCCCCCCCCCCCCCCCCCAACCTGCCATACTGATATATGTGAACATTTCAGCAAACAATGCGATGAATCCAAATCAAAATTAGGCTAAAATTTTCCTAGATTATTGTGAATTAGCCATCCGTTTTGTAAAAAATCATTGTGGGGGTCGATAGATATCTTACCCATCCTTGTTGGGACCCGGGTGTTTCGGGCCGGTCTCCTTCTGTCCATTCAGTACCGTGTTATCATGGTCTTACTCACGTCTGCTCTGACAATCCAAGATAACACGACCAAGATCCAGCTTACAGTTACAAACACTACGTTACTTGTTCGAGTTTCCGTCAGTCTAACCAAGCCGGAAATGCCCTCTTTATCCTTCAAACTTGTACATTTTTATGTAAAGTGGGTTAGCATAAACACATTTGAATGTGTAAGTACTCTAGTGTAATCATACCGTCAGATGGACCAGGGCAGTACTTACATGTACCTAAACAAGGAAAATTTTCATCGGTAATGATAGTCTATCAAAAGAAAATATGGGGTATTTTTTTTTTCCAGAGTAAGTGTTTGGGTAAAACATGGAACATCATAACTACACTGAAGGGAGGAAAATACAGGGATAGAAAGAGCAAGATCGCGAACTAGAAGGAGAGAAAAAGATAGAGACAGAGAGATAGAAAGAGTAAGATAGCTTGGAATACCAGAAGTGTCATTTTTCCTTCGCTACATGATAGCTTGAATAAAGATATAGAATATTGTATGATTTTGCTGGGGTTATGTAAAAAGAGATCTTGTGATAACGAGAGTCTATTTTTGGATGCAAACATTTAACATATGCATGTACTTCCTTGCAGGAATAAAATCTATAGCTAATATTGTAAAACAAACAAGGTACATACATTTCCTCTTTACAATTAAAAATCTCTATCTTCCTATTTCTCATTTAGATATAATAATTATTACTGCATAATGACTTAAGCAGTCCAAATAGTACTATAAATATATTACATGACATTACATGGCAAGGTGGCATACCAGAATATTTGGCCTTCGGTGACAGGAAAGCCCTAGAATGGTGTACTATCCGATGCCGAAGGCAGAGGGCGATATAACACACTACAGGACCTTCCTGTCAGCGAGAGACAAATGTTTCTGGTATTGTTGCCCAAGAGACATGTAATATATGTTATATATAGCATGTAAAAAAAAAAACCCACCAAAAAACAATATCGGTTTACGAACATATTTGCTTCATTAACAAGTGTAATTTGTTGACACATGATCATATCCTACAAAATTAGCATAAAATGTTTTGAAAAATTCGATCGGTGATTTTAAGTTTCAATAATAATGATTACATGTACAGTGTATGTATGAATACCGGTGCTGTTCTTTAGTTGCATCATTTTGGCTAACTTAAATGTCGGAAGGAATGGTTGGGTGGTTTTTTTTTCCGATGAAGGCTTACGTTCGTTATTTTTAGCCCACTCACACCATCCTCACAATGTCAGGGGTCCTGAGTCCACTCGTGGCCACGAGTGGACTCAGGACCCCTGACATTGTGAGGATGACTCACACTTGAGTTGATTACTTTAATTTATTTACTGATTTTTTTCTCTCATGAACTAAACAATTACAGTGCTTCTGAATTTACAAATCGCAGACTTCGATATTCGTGAAACTGTTTACGTTTGCTTAGCAAATGGCTTTTGAATTTCGAACTTAACGTAATTAATATGCAGAATAATTGCACGCGAGGGTGATATAACAGGGGTGGGGTGGGGCAATATAAATATTTCCAGCGAAATATATGTTTCCGGTGTTATTCAGCAATTTTCAGGGCAGAGATATAAAATTATCTCATTTGTGACATAACCAGAAAACTTATGCAAAAATGTTATATAATACCATTTTTATTAGTCAATAAAACTATGCAAGACTTCTGAATTCAAATGATGTTGTCCCGACAATTTTGATATTGTCGCGTTTGCTTTGCAAGTGGCTCCTTGATTTTCCAACCCGACCTACTTTATATGCAGAATAATTGCATGCGAGGGTGATAAAGTTTTTTAAGGGAGGGCAATATTACTATTTCCTGTGAATTATACCTGTTTCACGGAGGGCAATATAACTTCAGAGTGAGTCGGTTTTTTTCAGGACATAGAGATAAAATTATCTTATTCGTAATATAACGAAAAAACTTGGAGCATATCCACCCCCGGGTGGATATGAACCAAACGATTGACATCGAGCGTTTCAACAGATATGAACAAAGTGAGCATATTGTATTTATTTAACTCGCTTAAAACTCTTTCAGAGGAGTTTTGTTTTCATAACAGCAATTTTGATTTTGTTTTCCTTTCACATGTAATATTGGTTTAATATAGGTCAACACTACTGTATTGACAGCGTACACCATATCAACCTGCTAATTTTATGACGTTTAACGTTTATGATGCACAAAAAGACAAAGGAGTCGAATGCTGGGCACGGAACAAAGTTCATCAGGACAAAACCAAATTATAAGGTATTCAGCTTACTATCCTTAAAAAAGAAAACAAAACCAAGAAATTAATGAAAAAAAACTTTTACCGTAGTCATGCATTGTTTCCACCATTGTAAAAATCTCTTGTTGTTGCCGTCACGTGATCACAAGTAGAAGTGATTTGTGAGTCAGATCTTAAATATCCCCGCTCCCACCTCCAACAGTATAAAGCGATCATTTTGTTTGTTGTATAGTAATTGAAACGAGATTAAAATCGACAAGTGTTACATGCACTTCTAAAGATCATGCACGTGGTAACGCTCTCTTCATCAATATACTTCTATGCTTTGTTATGAACACTATAGAGTTTAAAAATCATACATCCGTTCAGCAAAAAAACAAAAAAAACAAAACAAAACAAAAAAATCCACCAAAAAACCCTACACAAACAAACAGATAAACAAACAAACAAACAAACAAACAAACAAACAAATAAAACACAAAGACCATAGAATTAAATAATAAATATTATAACGCAAATGTTTTTGCCCCCGAAGATTGCGGGTATGCTATTTGTGTTCTGTTTATTCTTTTGTCTCTTTTTTCCATCTTTTAACATTCTATATTTTAATTATAATTTAAAAAAATATTTTTCATAAAAAGATCACATGATGGTCTGTTTGACCCTAACCTATTTAAAACCAATGTTCAAGTTTAGGGATCGGACGACATGTTCTATAAACCAGTTCGATCGGAATCGATATTCCTTGATCAAAGCCGATCTTACCTTTTGGGGCAATCGCAACTTTTCGGGGCCTCATACACATCTTAACAAGAATAGCTTATTCTTCTTTTTTTTTTTCAAGCCTGCCGTTAAATTAACGTCTTTAAGTTATCACAAAATATTTACATAGATATTGTCTTACTACCCATGCCATGCATACATATATGCATGCAACACTTGCTATTAAAGACTGCATGCCTAAATATGAAAGAAGCATACAAATATACAGCACCCCATGGTTCTTAGTGAAGTAATAGCAGGGAAACAGAGGTCTTAAATAGGTCGTATACCGAGTATAGCAGGGAAACAGAGGTCTTAATTAAATAGGTCGTATACCGAGTATAGCAGGGAAACAGAGGTCTTAAATAGGTCGTATACCGAGTATAGCAGGGAGACAGAGGTCTTATATAGGTCGGATTTTTTAAATAAAATAAAACTAAAGGCTGCTACATACATATGTATATGCATTTTTCGACTTTATACATATAAGCCATATTTAATTTATTCACATTAATTTTGATAACCCCCCCCCCCTCCCCCCCCCCCCCCCCCCCCCGAGTTATCTTTCCTGCGCTGAACAACTATTTGAAACTGTCACAGGGAGTAGGCATGCGCAGTCCGACGATTGTAAACTCTTTCAACTCAGTCTGTTTATCGTCTTCAAATAAAAATACACCGTCTTCCGAGGAAAAAAATGATATATAAAGTAGATAGTGTAGGGATACTGGGGATGTACGCTACAGGATATCTCTATATAGTAGATAGTGTAGGGATACCGGGGATGTACGCTACAGAATATCTCTATATAGTAGATACTGTAGGGATACCGGGGATGTACGCTACAGAATAGCTCTATATAGTTATGAACTTGCTCAGCTATCTCGGCCATGAGTTGTCGTTCTTTGTCAGTTGTCACGTTAACAACTGTTTGCTGTAATTATATTTAATTAAGACGAAATATTACACAAAATAAGATACAAAAAAGCCAGTATATAAAGTTTGTTTGTTAAAAAAAACTGGTGAAAAAAAATTCTTTAAAAAATGTATTTAGATAATTCATTTAGCTTTTCATTAGGACGCAGTTTTCCACATTAGCTGGCAGGTTCGTTAAACTTCACGGAAATATTACCCTGTGTATGTACACGTTACAAGTCAGATTTGACAATGTATATAAATAAACAAAAATATTCAGTTAAAAAAAGTATGAATATGAAATGAATGAAAATGTTCTTAAGTTCTTCGGAAATATGAACTTAGTCACGTATTCTGGAAGAACAACCAATTTGCCATGCGGAGACTGCCGAACAGCGAAACAACAACGGTTCATCTAGCTATTAGAACAAGTTACACGTACATGCACGTCGTTTGCCACAAAGGTGACTGGCGACCACTAAATCTTTGTAAAGATTTAAATCGTTCTTTGTAACCGATTTAGGTTTACTTTTTCCGCATTTGATTTAAAACAGTTTCTTTTCCCATTTACGCTTGTAGAATACTCAAATATAATTTCAAAAATTGTTAGCACATTAATTAAATTATCATTTTTATAGGGTTAGATTACACTAAAATTTCATAATTTTGTGATTCTAACAATATTGTTCATGTGGAAGTTTAGAAGATGCACATCATTTGTTCTTCATTTGTAAAAAATATTCATTATTAAGACAATCATTTATGTATAATATTCTATCGTTGAACTTTTTGAATATAATTGATGTACATTTGATACTTTGGGGTGACAAAACTTTATCTTATGATGAAAATGTTAAAATATTTAAAGAAGTTCATACATTTATACAAAAGTGTGGAAGATTTACCTAAGTTTTAAATGTAATTGCATAACTTTCTTATCCATCCTAATTCTAATTTTAGATTTGCACAATATTACAGTATTACAGCATTCATTTCTATTCCATTAAGTGTACTATACCTGTTATCAATGTTAACTGGCATTGTATGGCATTGTAATATATCATGTACAACAAGGAGAGGACTCTCTAAGTTTTTGGAACTTGTGTCCAATCCTTTTGACATTATTAGTCAATAAAATATGTTCAACTCAACTCAACAATATTATGTGTAAGCGTAACATCAAACCCCACACATATTTTAAACGAAGATATTAAAAAAAGATTCCCTGGTTTATAATTATATATTCCACAACTCCAAGCAAAATAAAGAAGAAAAACTCATTTATGTTGCAAAAACAGAGGATTCGAATTGTTGCAGATAGTTTGCGGACTGACTAGAAAATTAAGTCCAGAATTGAAATGAATTTTTTTTAAAGAAAAAATAAACATTAAATAACCGTTAACCGTTTATATTAATTGTGCAATAAAACGCAGTTTAGCACTTTTTTTTTTAATTGGAACTGAACAACGACGTTGTTAACCGTGAAATATCAACATGTCTAGCGGCGATGGATTACTTTTGTTGTATAGAAGACGAAGTTTCAAAATTCACAAAAACTAATCGGTGTTACCTCATAGATCGACCAAGGTTAAATATCCATATCACGATTTTAAAAGTTAACTTTATTAACAAAAATATTTTACCTTAGATATTTACTAAAAAAAAAAATAATAACATACGAGAGGAATCTCTAATCCCGGATTATTCATTCGTAATGGTCCGCTTAAAACACCCACACCTTGTTAACTCGACACTAAATCCTTTGACAAAGAGATTAAAGATTAATATTTTTAATCCAAATTTTTCTGACCCTGTCTCTAACTTAATCGACGTGAATCCATCGACATTCACAACATGGCGGCCAGAGAGTGGTGCGTGATTGTTCTTTGTCTGACGGCTGTGGCAGCATCACCCGTAAGTCTCTCTCTCTCTCTCTCTCTCTCTCTCTCTCTCTCTCTCTCCTGTGCCTTTGTCCTTTTCGCTTTTGCTCAAATAACTCTCTCTCTTCTTTTGCTTTTTATCAAATAAAATGCTGCAAATCACAAAAGACAGATTTGAATGGGTTTTTTTAATTTATATTTTCGTTTCCTAAAAAGGTAAAAAGAAATAGGGATGCAAGGGATGTCATGGGCCCCATGTCTTTATCGTCGGACCAGATTGAGGAAGGTACAGAGAGAGAGAGAGAGAGAGAGAGAGAGAGAGAGAGAGAGAGAGAGA
>WFKH01010322.1:0-10123 GCA_016163765.1 Magallana hongkongensis | reverse complement strand
GGATTATGGATACTGTTCACACAAAAGAAAACCCGGTTTGCTGTCACACTGACAGCTTTTCTTTTGCCTTGCAAATAAACATGGACTTTATTTCTGCTGGGGCCTGACTAAACTACTTACGATAGATGCAATTTATTAGCTTGAAAATGGGCGACAATTGTACTTGACGTATCATTTGGGAAATAAACACAGCATATATGCATGCACTATTGACACTTGTTACTTGACGTATAAATGATGGAGATATACTATAAGTACATTTTGTTTATGTATGGTGTAACAGTAAATATAAAGATGGCTGAACATTATGGAGGATTTGTATTAAGCTTCCATTGTTTTTTTTTTTATGTTGAATATTTAAAAGATTTTTTTTCCGTTAAGAAAGGATTTTTTTTTCTTAATGGCAATCACTTGTAATCTGATAATATCGACTTCAGCAGATGTCTTTTCATTACAATGCAATTTTTTTTCTGTCAATCAAGATAAGGAGAGAGCAGATTTTTTTCCCATTAATCAAGATAAAGAGAAATATGAGGGTGGGTGGGGTAGACAGCGTGTGTTAAGAGTGGGAGGTGCACTTTCCATTACAGGACATTGCAAAATTTGCAATTTGTTTATCAATTACTGTACTAGCTATTTGACACTAACAATTTGACACTTTAGTCTATTAAATATTCCACATTACATTCAAATGCTCTTAATTGCAATTCCCTTTCGGTCCAATATATTAACTATTGAGATAAAAATTCCCATACTGATCGTAGCAAAAATCAAATTCACTGAACTCTTATGTTGAAAGATGTTTAAATTAAAAATTGAAAAACCCTGACAATTTTCTCAAAACAGGAGACCTCCTTGAACAGTTATAAAAATCTACAAATCATCAAGCGACCAAATTTTTCCTGATTCAGAAGATTTTTACTGAAGTGCCGTTATGCCTCGAATGACTATTATCTACTTCACTCGGACCACTTAACAATGGGTGTGTCGCGCTTCCTGTCTGTGTATCAGTGTGTATAAATGTATACAATGCTAAAGTGATTGTTCAATAACTTTAACTGGGTGGAGCATTCATTTTACAATCAGCTCTGGGCTAGCTAGCTTGCACCCTGTGGGGTGAAAATTCTGGGCATTAAAAATTTATTAATGCGCATGTTGAATTATTGCAATGGGATTATGTCATGTCAGTGTATATATAATTATACCCTTTTCGCACATGCTGTTGTTGTTTAAAAGTTTAAACCACTTGAATCAACTTAAACTTTGTGCAATTCTTAAGATTTTAATCTATTTCTCTCCATGAGGTATATTTTTGTCTCGTCTTATTCTTTTTTCCATTTTGCAATACTGTATCTATGAACTTATACTTGTTCAGGAATTGTTTTTATTATTTTTTTTTTTAATCAAAACTTGATTAATTTTTATCCATATGTATTAAGTTACTAGATTAAACAGATTGAAATAATTTAATAACTGAAAAGTAAGTTTTACCCAACCTCTGTTTATCTCACTTGCAAATGTTTTAATGGAAAAGGCTTTCATATACTGGCAATGTCTGCTGTCTAATCCACTTAAATATGTTTCATGGACATAATAAAATATGTTCAAATCAAATGCTATAATACATATGTTAATCATAACAAATTCAAATCAATTTAATAATATAAAGTATTGAGAAATGAAAAAAATTATTTTTTTTAATTTTCAACATAAAAGTCGGCTACATTCTGCATTTAGAAACATAATTTGGAATGGACTTGAAGGGGTTCTGCACTATATTGTCAAAGTGAATTATAAAATAGCCTTCATTATTTGTTTACTTATTAATGATTGTATTAAGACAGCTGTTATTAAGGATGCTTAGACGAAAGGTTACAGATGATAGCTGACTTTGTTAATTACTAATCAACTTTCTACTGCTTAAACCTAAATCATGGAATTTTAGATTTGGCACCTTGAAATTCTAATCCAAAATTAAATATATAATTACAAATTTATATCAACAAATTTTTCAAATGTTTTTTTTTAATTTCAAGTTTATTCTTAACATAGTGTCATAAATTCAAAACCTCTTAGCTGTTCAGAGGCCCGTCAAAAGGTAACAACAATACCTTACGTTTGTGATGTACCTGTGTGTTTTACATATTTCTCAGGTAAATTAACACAAAGTGGGACCACACCCTCCGATTTACATCACAGCTTGGCAAGCTGACATCAGGTCCCTTCCCAGTACTGTACAGACAGAGAAAATCATTGACCTGGATTCGAGCTGGGAGCTAGGTGGTGGTGACAATTCATTTTGAAAATATTGACTTTCTAATTGACAGTTGATTTATTATTAGCATTTGCAGGAAGCCTCAAATTTTAAAGGGGGCCCTTGGGAAATCTAACGCTTCACTGTGGAGCAGTTCACAGCTTATTGATTACATTGTTTTAGTGCATAAAAAATGTGGGAGGGGAATGGGAGTAGATTTCTAAGGGGGATTTATGACAAGTTGATTAATAAATCTTTATTTAGTTATACGTATTAAATCAGTTTCATCATTAAGCATGTTAACTTTCTTTGTTTTAAATAAAAAAAAAATACAATATACATTGTACCTTAGGCTAATAAATATAGCATATATTAATAAAATATACCATTGCCAATTAATCAACAATTCAACTAAGTCACTAGGATTAATTAAAATATGTTCATAATACTATTATAACTTTGAGCCTAGGATGGCCTTGAACTTTAAAATGCCAATCTTTCTGAGAGAGAGAGAGAGAGAGAGAGAGCAAGAAGAGAAATAAGAATAGGTGTGTGTTGAAATAAACCCTTGAATACTGCATGTTATCAAGTTTCAGGAACAAGGCTTATGTTTGCACTTTGTAGTAAAAGGTCAAAAGACAGTTCAGGGCAAAAATTACCAACAACCCCCGGCCATCACCAAACAAAACCAAAAACCCATTAACTTTTGATATCGCAAATATGGATATTTCAAGTGCATGTATCCTTATTATAGAGAGGAAATTTTTAGATTCTAGGTTTAACCGCAATAGATGTATCTTGAATCCTTGAGCATGTTGAGTATATATCTCAAAGTTTCGAATGAGGGCAAGTTCAAGATATAGGCCAAATCAGGAAGTTTTACTTTGCATAAAAATAATATTTTCAGCATTTTCTCAAAAATTGGTTTTTGACCATGTTAAATGACCTTGGCTCTCAATGTGGCTTTTGGTAATATAATCCTATTTTTTGGCAAAAACTTATCATTATATATTTGTCTTTGTGGGCAATTATAAAGTCCTAGTATTATTATTTTTTTTTTTACCAAAGCTTATCATTACAAGGATTTTGTCATTATAAGAACATGAACAGAGTTAAGGTGGTATATGGGACACATGTTGATATTAATGTGCCAAGTACATTATAATCAAAATACTTTCACCGCTTTAGAATTTTCAAATATTACAATATTTGACTAAAAAATAAGTTTTTAAAAATTTTTGGAAAAGTAAAAATTATAAACGCTCCAACGTTATTCGAACTCATGATTTGAGTGAACGCCTGAACCCATTGTGCTATGGTGTTAGGTAATGATTTTTGGGGAAAAAAAATTATTAAATTATACTTGATTTTATTATTTATTTTGATAGGAAGTACATCACAATATGAAAGTGTCCCATACCACCTTAAACACATGTTAAAACACTAAACATAGCATGCTGAATTAAATGTTGAGCCAATGAAAGATGCAAAGTGATTGTCAATGCATGTGTTATTTCAAAAGGATCAAATTTGAAGTTCCTGAAATCAACTAATCAAATAAACATGTAGCTACATCATCTACATGAAACTTAATAGGGGTCAGGCCTAACAAAAAAATAGGTTTGTTTCCGCTTTCAGGCTGAAAAAAATTAGGGTCGGTAGGTAGGCTTTATTTTTTGTTTTTTGGTTTTTTTTTTTACGACATGACTGCTGCCATTTGTAAATAACAAACATCTACACAACACTGTTGACATCTAAATAAGTTCTATAAGCGTTTTTACGACTTAAATTTAGAGGACACAATAAATTTTTTAATCAGATAAAAACAAAATTTTAACAAAAAACGGATAAAAATGGAAATTTACGAAAAAACTCGGAAATTTTTTTTTGGTCAGCAGGTTTAAGTTAGGGTCGGTCGGGAAAGCGGAAACAAACCTATTTTTTTGTTAGGCCTCAGTTTATATTGTGGCAATGAGCAGCCACCTTTATGTATGCATAAACTTGATAAATTCTAAAATATGTTTTACTTGCACTGGTTAAAAAAATATATCATTTTGTTATATTCAGTAGTGTATTCTATATATAGACGAATAGTCACTAATTGTAATATTAGCTCGTCTGAAAAATATTGACCGGTCAATATTTTAAAAAATATTTCTTAAATATTGAACGACTAGGAATAATATCTAGAGAATATTCCCTCTATTTCAATAAATTGCTTCTGATTCCTTGATCCGTAAACGGTGACGTAAATAAATCTTCGTGACTGCAAAACAAGGTAACGCCATAATAGGCAATCAGTCAAGGCAAGTAAACAACGGACGCGCATTGCGACGGTTTGCTATCATAACGGATGCAAGGATTTGTGAATGAGTGGCGGAATATCAACAGTGACCATTTGATGCGGATGATATTTTGGAAATGGACTTTGCGCAAAATTGAATACATGAATTCTATGTTGAGCTGAGAAAACTATGACGATCTGTTTTCAAATTCTTTCTTGATTTTTGGTTTGTTTCTTCATATAACAAACAAATGTTGACTGTATTTTCGGGCTTTGCATCGGGCAATATTTCCATCCCTTGGGGGCTAATATAATCAATGTTGCCCTCAACCCCAGTCAATATTTTTTATAATACTATTATGTTAACATTTTATTACGTTAATTTAATTTGGATTAGATTAAGTAACAACAGAAGATTTTTTCAAGATTCATAAAATCTTGACATTATTTTCCATATTCTACATGAATAAGATACTTCCATTGAACCTTTATAGTTATTAAATGAGAGGCTTATCAAAAAGGGCTTGTTTGCTTTCAAGCTCTTGACACAAACTTTATTCTCTTTAAAAATGTTTAAGTACCGTATGATAATATTCTGATTGCAAAATTCACACCTTGAGACCCAGGGTTCTTTCGCCTCATAATGGTTATGGGGATGACACCATTGAAATTGGGAAAATTAGCAAAGTTTTGAAGATCGAATATTGGGAAAATCACTGTATATCGAAACCTACCATAGTTTAGGTTTCTAATGTTTAGTTGTAAACTTTATTAAAGGTTTGCAATATAAAACGTTTAACTTTTCCCAATTATTCTCACCCCTTAAAATTAAGAACACAAGTGTGGATATTTTTAATTATTATTTGAAATATCCACAGTTGCACTCTAATTAAACTTTGAGAACTAAGGATGACTGTGTAAATAAACACTTTCATTTCGGGAAAAATGTAACAGTACCTTTTTCAGATTGGGACAAGTCCCAGGAGCCTTTCAAAAACCACAGACTATAGACAATCCAGAGCCCCGAGACCTAATTGTTGGATACTTACCAAGAACCGACTTCTGTACATCCCTTGCTTCGGGTGTCAACACAGCCTCTTTACCGACGAAGTCTTCCTCCGTAGCGAAAGTCACAAGAGCCTGGGCAGTGGTGGAGACTGGGTCACAGAAGTTGATGAATCGTGCATGATACCTGGTGCTGGGGTGAGATTTGTATGTTTTAATACTGGCGATTAGACATCCTGCCGCGCAAGTCACACTTTTGACGCACAGTTTGAATTGGTCTCTGGTTCCTTCGTCACGTACCTTTTCGTCAGCAGACTTGCATATATTTGTTAGTACCGATATGTGTTTAGAAATGTTTGAACACAGGTCGATGATTAGCTGCGGAGATAGGTCGTCCACTCTGGTCTTTTTTAGCCGATTGCAACTTAATTTTATCTCTAGTCCGGCTAAGGATATAGAATACCGATCGACAAGTCCTGGGATTGCTTGACAACAGTCTTTAAAAGATATTGCACAAATGTAAGAAACATGACTACACAGTTCCATGAAAGTTACCACGGTCGAAGTGAGTTCAGTCAAGCCTTCGCAGATTTCTACTGATTTTGTGGTGATCATGTGAACATAATTAATAACGCTCTTCATCAATGTTTTGATCGTTTTTGTGCTAGCAATAATTCTTTCACTGATCTGCACAAATGTTGACTTGCTGGATATGGTGTCAGTTCTAATGGGCCGAGCATCACAGGACAGGATCAGAAGCTCTGCTACCGACTGCAAAGTGCTGTGACATCGTTCACACGTCCCTGTTAATGTCCTTATGTTGTTGTAGCTCATCCTTAAACATAAATCTCATGACTTTTCTACTAAGCCTAAAATTACACAACTACAAACTCAGCGGGCTTGAAAACAGCTGATGCCATTTCTCCCTCCGTGTGCCCCAAAGAAGTTGAAAAATCAATGTCTCGGAAGAAGCACTCTTTAGATAACATAATGTGCAACGTTTCCATATGCTGCACACACTATCATAAGGTATTAATAAATACTATCGCAAAAATACAATAAATATTTTGCAAACATGAATGTCTTCGTTCGTCGGTATCGGCTTCCTCCTTTTGTGATGTATGAGTAGGCGTGGTCACTTTCAACAGCAGGAAGTAGTTTTTAGCAAATCACGTCAATGGTCACGTACAACGCGCGATTTCCCGTTTGCCCTTTTACGGTCTAAATGCACAAACAAAATAGTTCTAAATAATGAATATATTGTCTTACATGAACATTTGGTGTGTTAAGAATACTCAGAATAACTTTAAGTTTTAAAATACTGCGCATTTTTTGTATTAGTTTACTTTATTCGAAACAAACTGTAACATTGTGCGTATGAATATCTTTCTTTGCAAAAGAACTCCATTACAGGGACTACTTCCGGTTTTTTAGCCTGAATCTTGAAATTTTGAACTTGTTTAAATCAACAAGAAGGTAACTGTTTTACGTATGGAATGCTAAAATCAAGAGAATATCATTATGGTTTCAAATCTAAATCAACATGAAACGGAAGTCAACAGAAAATGTTGTCTTCCGTTTCATGCACATGTTACTTCCGTTCCCGCTAATTTGTGTTTGGGTCAATATCGATATGCTTCTGAGAATAGTTGAGAATCGTTAATTAATACAGGATAGCAACTCAAAGGCCATAACTTTGTTTTCGTTTTGTGAATTGCATTCTATGTAGGAGAGTAACACGATTAAGTAGCATTCAATCTTACAGATTCAGAACAATAAAACTAAACTTTTCTTCACGGAACAGCTGCATACATGGCATGAGTACTAGGGACAATGCCTGCAAGTTTGTAAAGTCTGAATACACTGGGAAGTTATTGTAATCCTTTTAAGAGCTACACTTGGCTATATAAGTTCTGCAGCTATGCTTGATCCTGCTATATACACAGGGGCTTGTTTAGAAAAAAAAACATCGTTAAAAAATTGGGTACCTCGGAGGAAAAATAACAAGGGAGGACGCCATCTTGGATACCGCCTCGCTTCATCAGCAAATTTCTCATTTAAATTGTTAAACTAGACATATGCGCCGATTTGTATTCCTTCATAAATGATTCTTCTTTAAGATCTCACCTCCAGTTTAATTCTATTTACGTCTAGATCAACAAATTTTATCTTTTTCTCGCGTAAACATCCAAAATCGACAACTCCCTGGCTTTTCCCATAGCCAATCGTATGACAGAGATCTCGCGTGCCGTACTTTCACTTTATGCAGAAGCCAGGGAGTTGTCGATTTTGAATGTTTACGCGAGAAATCAACAAGTTTGATAATATTGGTGTAAAAAAGAACTAAACCGAAGGTGATTGCTCAAAGAAGAATCATTTATAAAGGAATACAAATCGGCGCATATGTCTAGTTTAACAATTTAAATGAGAAATTAGCTGATGAAGCGAGGCGGTATCCAAGATGGCGTCCTCCCTTGTTATTTTTCCTCCGAGGTACCCACTTTTTTAACGATGTTTTTTTTTTCTACACAAGCCCCTGTGCTATATACTGCATGTTCACAGACTACTGCTCACAAACTAGATTCCTCTTGTACAAAAAAAAAATAATTATGTATACATATATGTAGTGGGTAAAAAGAAACTGGATAGACAGACTATGGAAATGTATAACTCGCATGAAGGTGTAACAGGATAGGAGAAATAATGATGGACCAGATAGGGATTCGAACCTGGGCCCCAGAATCTCTAGTCAAGTGCTCTACCCACTGAGCTATCTGGCGCCGGTATTCCAACTGGTCTGACCGTCACATCTCCCCCCCCTTAAATGATTTTCGCCCTTGTAGATCATGAAACCTGTCATTTCTAGGGGTTTGTAGGGCACCAGTTGTAACCAGATAGGAGAAATAATGACGGACCAGACTGGGATTCGAACCTAGGCCCTCTGAATCTCTAGTCAGGTGCTCTACACTCTGAGCTATCTGGCGCCGGTATTCAAACCAGTCAGACTGTTAATTACAAAGGAAAAATACAGTAAAACTTGTTTATTACAAACACGGATATAGCCAAATCTTGGAAATAGCGAAGTTTTGTGGAGTCCCCGGCAAAACTCAAAACACTTAAAACAAATTAACGGATATAACGAACTGATTTTGAGTCCCGTAGAGGTGAAAAATAACGAAGTTTGCATATTTTATAACGAATTGTTTTATAGTTTTCAAACACCAATGGAGATAACTGTTTGAATGAATTTAATTTCACAAAAAATCCCTATAATTACCACCCAATTATTTAAAGTTTCAATAGAAGGTATTTTATTTTATGCCTCAGTAACACATATCATGGTAGTCATCTTAAATAAAACATGTATACAGCGAATTCGCTAAACTTATTATAACAAATTCGTTATATGGATATAACAAATTACGAATATAGTGAAGTAAATCTACTAGTTCCTAGGACTTGGCTATAACCGGGTTTTACTGTACACATGTAAGTAGGTTGCAGAGAGGGAAGGGGTGTTGGTGAAATTAAAAGAAGGTTGAACCCTCTATCTGGTTTTCGTATATTACATATATATAAAGTTTAAAGGTTTACGTATTGTCAAGATTGTAACTAAAAAATAATGAGTTTTTTTTTAACTAGACAGGATCCAATCTGTGCCTCTGACGTCCATCTTGATCTGATCATTTCTTGATGTTGACAAGGAGACTCGCATGCCGATGTCGGCGTCACTAACAGAGGAGGGTCTGGACCCAGGGTTAGTGATATCTACCGTAGAGGAACAGATCATCGAGGATCAACAGGCCGCTAAGGAAATCATACTCTGTCCAGAAATACAGTTTGTCCAACAGAAGTCTCAGGTATGGGAATGGACATGTCCATATTAATATTTATAACAAGAAAAAACATCAAAAGCTTAATGTGAAAGCAAAGAAATTGTTTACTTGGCTTAAGATACTTAAACATGTGTATCTGTATCCTCGCTGTCCTGTCGGGTATGGGAATGTATTTCTAGTCCGGAGCTATTCGGGCCCATGTCCATGTGCAATAAAGCCCAAACTCTTACAGTAATACACTAACATAAACTATGATTAAGTTTGTCAGCATATTCAAGTCCAGTGTTTGAAAATCTAGATTTTAAAAGCTAATTGTACCTGTAGACTCTAGTGAAACCTATGAAATCATTTGCTTGAGGTGCCAAAACATTTTTGCAGAATAAAAGAGTGGTCCCCCTTTGATTGTGATGATTGAATGCTATGTGTATAGCTCTCTTTCTTTGATCATGTTCAGATTTTAGAAGATTTCTTTATCCTATCATCGCAGAAAAAATAGAGAATAGAGTATTCGACCTTTGATGGTGATAATTGAATAACTGTTTCATATCTGTACATCTTTGAATTCATCATGTTTGAATTGAGAAGGTCTATCCTACAGGGCTCAAAGTAGACTTTCGGACAAAGTCGCCAAATGGCAACCAACTTCGAATTTAACTCACCGTTTTCAAATTCAGGTCGCCAGTAGTAAAACTTTTATCAGTCCAGTCCATTATGAAAAATCGTAATATTACTTTATTTCGTAAT
>WFKH01010321.1:0-16214 GCA_016163765.1 Magallana hongkongensis | reverse complement strand
GATGCAAATTGTGTCAATTCAGGTTTGTTAGATAAGAGAGTTAGGTCACTTAGGATTGAAAATTAGAGCCATGCATACAGTCGTTTGACCAGTTCCGAATTTTGACCAGTTCCGAATAGTTCAGAAGTTAAATAGCAAATAATTAATGAAATAAAAAATGGAGAAAAAAATCAATACTTTTAATATAAACACATATTAATGCTTGTTTGAATTCTGCAGTAGTTTCATTTTTTGCGGTCATATATGTATTTGATATCGGCCTTAGATTAGTCAACCTACTTTCGCTTTGTAATAAATCTAGGCCATTGCAACGCTAATATGCGCATAAAATCGTCTGTCGGTGCCTTAAATTTTCATTTGCAACAAGATTTCTTTTATTAAACGTAGGTTTAGTATTTATTCTAACATATCCAAAAGCTTACAGGATAAAAAATAAAATTAAAACGCAAGTGGATGCAGAATTTTATTGAGCCATCATTTAGAGTTCCGAATACCCAATTTGTTTCCCTCTGTTTTAGGATTGAATGAAGGGATGTATTAAAACAAATACTTTTGGAATTCATTAAATGTCTTTCTCAGTCTTAAATAAATCATATTGTACCACAATAATGATAAGTGGAGGCGCTGCGACTGTGTTTCGACAAGATGTTAGAAACCAGTCTAAATTATTGTTACAGTGATTTTGTCTGTCATTTCCGTGCAAATCAAACTGTTTTGTTAAGAAAAAACAAATAAATGAGTGGTTTGCATTAAACCTGTTATTCAACAGGTTCAATCAATGGTTTTAGGGCCGAAACTTTTTTATCTACATTTGATATGTATAAAAACAGTTATGCTATTCGGAACTCATCGGCTTATTCGCAACTGGTAAAATGGCTTCCCGTGTAATTTGTTAGAATAAAATTTTATTTAAAAAAAATTAAATGCAGCAATATTGCATTATTATCAGCAGGGATATGGTGTATATCGGCCAAAAAATCAGATCTAAAAATAACACCGGGGAATATTTACAGCACCGCCAAATCTGTACCCTATTCGGAACTGGTCAAACGACTGTAGTTTGTAACAATAACTAAAGTTATTGAAAGGTTGACCAAAAATTCAATTTTTACATTATACTGTAAACAGGGTTATTTTTACCTTTGTTATTTTTGCTCTTCTACACTTGCTAACAGTTTTGCCCTGTCTTGAATTCTCCCAGATGCATTGTGTTTAAAGAGAGATAATTTGAGACATTGAAATTTGCCCAGTTTTAAATTCACCTTCTGACAGTGAGGGCCAAAATAAAATGGGGGTGATTATTTCCCTGTATACAGACTTATGTACAGTGGAAAGAGTACTACTCTGTCGATCACTTAATCCTTGAATCAGTTGTGTATTTCATTTCTTTCTACACTATATCACATTATGCACTGAGACCATGCAGACAGATTGTCTGAGATTCATTTGACTCTAATTTGCACTTGAAATTTATTATTATGGCATCTCTAGGACATACCTCATTTAAGGAAAAAATTCAATGGCACTGAGATTTGAAAAGAAAAAAATAAAGAAAGTGTTATAGTGATCGAGTACTTGAAAGTGAGCCCATAATCAAGATCTGTTTATTTTTTTTTTAGCAATGAAGCTAAAGGAAAGATTGAAAGAGTTTTGGTAAGCATGCTTATTGGTTTACGTGTGAAAAAAACCCCTAATGGCTATATTTAAAGCACAATACAAAGTCAAAAAACCCTTATTTTTTACTGAAAAAAACATCAATTGGGTCTTCAAGAACCAGTGATAAAAGATTTCATTTTCATTTTGCAGGGTGAAGTCAGGAACTTTTCTGATGTGGAGAAGTTTGTCTTGTATTTAAAGCTTCCAACGGGAGACACATCCTCTGAAGATCTCCGCAGGTAAAGCAAATCAGCTATTTAGGAGATCATTGAGATGCATTGCTATTACTCATTTAATTTTCATCCATATTCTTCCAATGCTGTGCCCCAGACCATATAAGCTACTTTCATATGACCTCATTTCATAAGGTTGCAAAGAAAATAATTGCATGTGAATGAATGCTAATTCTAGGATATATTTTGTCAATCATTTTTTTCTGATTTACTTTATAAGTAATACAATTTTTAACTTATCTTGCTGGTAAATATGTTATTTAATTTACCTCAGAAGAGAAATATGGACTAGGCTTCTTAATTTTCTAAGCGTTTGAGGTGCTAGATCATGTAGATTAGATGAGTATGGTATTCAAACATGTATGTGATGTAGCAGTGCTATTGTAAGTTTCACTACTAGCTTGGCTATTTATTTCTGGTATAGGACCCCCACACCGTACTGTAAGCAGGCCAATCGGGTGGAGCAGAGTCTGGCCTACACCTGGATAAAGTCACACCTGGAGGAGGACATTGAGATCTGTCTGCCCAAGCAGGAGGTCTACGATGAGTACAGGTAAGTAATGCAGGTGGAATGGTTCGTTAGCAGCAAGTTACATTTTGCAGTATTAAAGCTACATGTATCTAACCATTTCACGATTTAAACAATGCACTAGCTGCCAGATTTTATATTTTAAGTACTAAGCAATATAGTAACCATTTTTTGGGTTTTTTTTTTTTTTTCATCTTGAATATGATGAGTTACCTGAAGTATAATGGTCGACCTTGAGCTTTACATGTAATTTAACCTTGATCATTACTTTGACCTTTATTGTCACTAAGTATGGAGTTGTGAAACTGTATACATGGCTAACTATTACAGCTTTCAAAAGAGTAAGAGTCAAGTTTTAGAGTGATAGGACAAAAAAAACAAAACCATGTATAAGTACCAAACAAAGAAAAAAACATGAACATGAAAATAACAGTTATTTTTAAGGGGGATGTTAGGGTTGGAATGTAATGAGTTGAGCCATCACAAATTCTAATGATTCAACAGTATTATCTTTGGGCTGTAATGGGTTATCACCTCTCTCTCTCCTCTGTGTTTTACAGACAGTACTGTGAGAACCACAGCCTGGTGCCGCTCTGTAATGCCGACTTTGGGAAGCTTATGAAGACGGTGTTCCCCAATGTCAAACCGAGGCGGCTGGGTCAAAGGGGACAGTCCAGATATCCTTGACCTACATATAACTTGTTGTTAAACATATCTGGTTTAAAATCTAAAATGATATTGCAGGCAGAATTATTAAATTTATTTTTATTGCAAAAGTTATTATATGACTTACATGCATTGTAAATATATTTTTTGAATTTGATGAACAACTTATTTTGATTTTGTGAACATTAAACAGAACATTTAACTTATTTTTAAATTCAGTAAGACAAAAAATGATCCATGGACCATGGAATAGTCTTCGTAATAATACAGAAAGTCCCTGAGAAACTATTAAAAAATATATATCTCTCATATGATTGATATTTTGGTTATGACCTTGACCCCATTCTTACGTACTGCTATGGAGGGTTAAGGAAAAAGCTGGATGTAGAAGCTCCGTCATTGCCAGAAATAGATGTCAGTGTGTCCCAGCAAAAGGTAAGTATTGTATGGCCACAGGGACGATAGGTATAAAATAGCTACAGGGACACTTATATAAATGTTGTCATTGGTTGATTGGTGTAATGGAAAACTCTGATTCATTAACAGCCCACCCTTTTCACCCTTTCAAACTGATAAGCTAAGGAATTTTTTTTCAAAGGTATTTCAACATCTTGAACAATTTATAAAAAAATTTAAATTTTAGAACAATATACGTCTATTCAGATGTATATTGTTGAATGTTCTCAAGTTTTCTGAATTGTTAAAAGATATTGTGTAAAAAAAATTTCATTGGTTGATTGGTATGGTGATTTTGAAATGGAGCTCTCTGATTGGTTCAGCAGGATGAGAAGACGGAAGAGGACCACCTGTATCGGGCCTCCTGTGACCTAGTTTTGGAGTGGGCGGTGAAGCTGCTGGAGCAGAGTTTTAACAACATGAGGGAGCTGGCTGAGTTCCTTGTCTCCAATCTGTATGTCAACAGCAAGTCCGTGTCAGCCTTCACTGTCATAGCAGCCATGGAGGAAGCAGGCGCCCAGAAAGGTGTGTAGTCTCTCTTGAATTATATATGTCACATATATGGGAATGAGTCAAAAATGTTTTGCATAACCTTGAGCATGCAAATGTCAATTTTACACACATAAAAAAAGAACTGATATATATACTGTACTTTTGATTTAAAGTCATGCATACACAAGTGGCTGTATCAGTGCATATTTTAATTTTCAATCACAAAAATGCATACAGGATCCAATAGTTATTGTGATGGATATATAGATTATTCAGAACATATGCATACAATATGATGCATACAAGGATTTTACTTCATTAAAGATTCCTTCTTTTTGCAGTGTCGTCCATGTTTTCCAACACGACAGGTGGAGATAGACACAGGGAGACCCAGCTTCAGCTCCAGAGGAAACTCCACGAACGCGAGCATGTCAGCCGACAGAAGAAGAAACTCCAGCAGATGAAGGAGGACAATGCCAGCAAGCAGAGACAGGAGAGGCAGACTCCACTGATAACATCGCCCACTGGCCCACAGGTGTGTATTATATCTCCCTCCATACCAAACCCTACACCTCAACAAAGACCTAAAAACACATACCCTACTGGCCAACAGGTATCACCCCTCCCCCCCGGCCCACCGGGCCTCACCCCCCCCCCCCCCAACTCCCACCCCCACCCCCCTCCACAACCTCTAACCTTAGCAGAGCAACCTACATTAACACAGATTTTAAGGTAATACAGAAAAACAGAGACAGGACAGGTAAATCCCATTTTAACAAATCGTTCACAGTTGAATGGGAAAATCTAAAACCTTTAGCCCCCCTCGTTATATTTGCGTCTCCCCCTTCATCCCAAACACACACCCAACACCAAATAAGAATAAATTAGCATCTCTTTCTGTACAGTGGTTAACCCTATATTCTATATCAAAACTGTATTGATAATCAGTTTGTTCAAGTTCTTGTATAACAGATAGTAATTATAAAATATACAGACACATGATGATAAGCTAATAATAGTCTAATTAGGCATTCAAATTCACTGTAAAAAATTCATCTAATTTTAAAGCATTTAAAGTTATAATATAAATTCAATATTTAGACTAATATCTTTGTCAGTTTATGGTCTTTTGGCCTCTAGACAATATACTTTAGGACTAATATCATCATTACAACAATATTTCAGGAGCTGATGTCCCCCCGGAAGATCTTCGAGGAGTCGGATGATGCCGAGGTCCGGACACACTCTGGACGGTCCCTGAGCCAGGAATATGGAGTCAGACCCCAGCGTCAAAGATCCACGTCATCCGCCAGACGGAAAAAGACAAAATCCATCACCCCGCAGGAGGCACTAGACAAGGGAGGGGGAACCAGTTCAGGTGAGGAAGTGTCAGTTCATCAGCCATCAAAAGAATCTGCCACAAAAGAGGACCAGCAAATCTATGAACAAAGCATTGTGGGAAGAATGTCTGTGGATATGGAGGTACGGAGGAATTCCGAGTCAGATTATACGATGGAGATGATGTCAGTGGAAGATCTGGTGTTACAAAGTAAAGAATATAATGAAGAAAGCTGGAAGGTGGAAGATGCTAATAGAGAAAGAATGGAGGTTTTGGAGGAACCGCCTGTGAGTGTTAAGACTGAAAGTCAAGTGTCCAAACCTTTGACTGTGTCTGTTACAGAAGAGCCGGCTGTGTTTCAGTTGGATTCTATCTGTCCAAAAACAGATTCCTCTATATTAGAGGATAAAGCACCGTTGAGCTCAGTTTCACAAATTCCATATCATCTTTCAGAAACATTATCAAATCAAACCAGTGTTTACAAAGCCAAGCTAGAGTCTGCTGCAAATCCAGTTCTTATTAATTCCAGTCAAGACACACCATTGAATGTAATGTTAAACTCGTCATCCAACCGGATTCTGATTGAAAACCTGGAGAATATAGAGTCCAAATGTCCATCAACACCTTCATTAAACAGTATCATATCTGTACCTATCAATACAATGGCTCAGATTTCTTCCACAGAAAGTACATCCACTCAGCTCAACTTCCCTCCAAAGGAACAAGCCATCCCCAAAACTTCTGTCTCAAACCGCAGTGCATTCGTCCCGTTTTCTCAATTCCACAGAAAAGATCTGGTGGGTGGGGATGAGCCAGATTTCCTGTCAGATTCAGACGGGAGCGTGTGTCTGCCTGACAAAGCTCAACCCATTCTCTTCACCAAGGACGGAAAAGAGTTCTTCCTCATGACTCCCCGGCCTTCTAAGCTTAATAATCAAGCAAGTGCCAGTTTGAAGGATTCCCCAATCCAGCTAGTCCCAGCCACAACAACCAGCTCAAATCTTCCATCCACTCCTGTAAAGTCTTCTCCATCTGTTGTTAGTATTCCATCCGAGCCCCAGTCCCCTACAACCCCCAAGAAAAACAGGTCCAGATTCACACCAATTCGTCCGAAAGGCTCGCCAGCAAAAACGGTCTCATCAATCCTGAAGGAGCAGAAGTATCCAGAAAAGCAAGACTCCGAAAAAATTGACAGGTCCAAGTCAGTGTCAACTCTTCTGAAAGAGAAGAGAGAAAGAGAGGCCAAGCTGCAAGTGGGTGTTTCCACACCGGTGATATCACAGGCTGCTGTCAGTATGTCTGGAGTGGGAGCTCTTGCCGCTTTCCCAGCCAGCAAGCTACAGAGTGGAGAAACTCCTCAAGTGAACATCATTATTCTGAATCCTGTGAATCCTGGTCTAGGCACCACACCTGTGGTGTCCATATCGAGCGATGCGGTGACATCTGTCACCACGACGCTAACCACTGTGTCCAGTCATGGCTCATTGGAGTGCTGTAGTTCCACAGTGGATGTAAGTCAAAGGAGAGAGAGAAACCGCACTGAGTCCTTCTCGGAGTACGATATCACCAGTCCCAGCTTTGGGGATAACCTGAACATATCCGATCTCTCTGATTCATCCGTAGGGGATGAGAAGCCGTCAAAACTGGTTAAGATTGTAGACAGCGAACAAAATGTGTCATCAAGGCCTGGTAGTCGGTGTTCCATGGACCGTGAAACTCCTTCCTTTTATGGTCGAAAGAGAAAGCTGTTGAGTTCTCAGTCAATTGAGGGAAGCAGTAATATAGAAAGGTATCCGCCTAGAGTTCCCAGTTATGAAGAGGATTCAGATTATACAATGGAAGAGGACAAAAGAGCAGCTTCATGCAGCTTAGAGTACAAAGATAAATGTTCCCAGAGAGATGTTTCCAAGGCATTTGACGATAAACTGAAGCTAGCAGAGAGACGAAATTATCCGGATATATCTGATTTAGAATCAGATGCACTGCAAGATGCTTGCATCCCAGATCCGTCCAATATTATCAAAAAAGGGAAAGAACTCTGTAAACAGAAGCAGGATACAGCAGTTGGAGTAAACTCCCTTTTAAGGAAATCTCAACAAAGACTTCTGGAAGAGAAGCCAAAACTGGATGAAAGAATGAAAACCTATTTCCAGCAGATGGAAACACAAGAAAGTCAGCAGAAGACAGAAGACTTGCAAGGAAGCGAACTTCCACCAGACGTGGCAGAGTTCATCACGGACAGTATGACCCAGTCATGCCTGAGTGAACAAATGGATGCAACGGTAACCATAGAAAAGTCGAGGACAAGGAGTTTGTCGAGGCAGGAGTCTGTGCAGGAGATTTGTAAAAGTCTGCAAAACATTCCATGTAACCCTTCACCACTGCCTCTGGCCCAGTCTCCCACCATTCTGCCGGTATCCACGCAAAGATCTCATTCAGCCCGTCAACTTCCTCTCGCCCTTGGGACTGGAAATGAGAGAATGTTGCAGGAAGATGACTATTTCCAAAAACCTTTCCGATCCCAGTCTGTCACTGATGCCTCCAAGGCTCTGTCTGACACTCAGATTCCAAGAACCGAAAAGGCTCCTACATTACAGCAAAGTGTCAGCAGGAAGGAAAGTCAATTGACTGCAAAAAAGACTGCTGGCGGAGGGGAGTTTGCAAGCCCCCAGAGACCTTTGAGACGTCAGCGCACTCCGTCAACAGAAAATCCTAAAAAGAGGGAGTCATCGGTAGAACGCCATGTGATTCAGAGGGAGTTGTCATTAGAGCGACACACTGCACACACTCCCCACTCTGATCCTGGGTACGGCAGTGTGGGCCACAGTCCTATACTTCAGTCTGTGCTTGTCTCCTCTGTCTGCGATTCTACCTACAGCTCAATGTCGAGTACATCATTCTCTGGATGTCGACCTGACTCGGCACACAGTGTCACCAGTGATGGAATTGCCCCGAGTCCAATGGCATCGCCACGATTCCAGACGTCCACTCCATACCATCTCAAGTCGCCATCAGTGATGCCACTTCAGGCCTCTGTTCCCGGTGAATCAGTCCTTCCTGTGCAGTCCTTTATGCCCATTCCCATCCAGGGTTCATCTCTCAAGATGGACAACAGCTCAGTGACATTGATTCGGCCAGTTGTGACCATTGCAAGTCAGGTATCGCAGTGTATGACTGTTGAGCAAGTCGTAACAGGGGACCTTATGGGGGAAGACGCCACGATGGGACAATCTGTCAAACAGGCGCCGCCCTCCTACACTGCAGCAATGCAAGACATGCAGAGAAGGTCCAAGAAAGGGAAAAAGCAGGGAGCTTTCCAAACTCCCCTGCCTAGTTCATCAGGACCTTTATCTGCGGAGACCATTGGTTCTAGCAAGTCGTTTTACTTCTCCGACAAGTTGGCCGAGCTGTCAAGAAAGACATATGCTTCCGAAAAGGGGGCAGCGACGAAAGAGAAGACCAATAAGGACCAAAATATCAAGTCAATCCTGGGCCACCTGAAATCTCCCATAGACCCAAAGTATAGGGGTCAGATCACGGGTCAATCACTTGGGGAGCTTCCAGATGCTAACTACCAAGGAAACCAGCCCAATGTGAACATGTTTGACATTGAGAGCATTGTGACCTTCAAAACCATGGAAACAGATCGTGACATCATGACCTTCAAAACCATGGAGACAGATGTAGACATGGGAACCAAGGGAGAGTCTTCAGAGGTCCAGGGAATCAAAGACCAATCGTTCGACGACCAAGTTACATTTTCTGCCAGGCGGAATCTGAGCGAGATGTTGGGTCAAGACTTCAGTGGAGATGACCTTCAGGCGACTTTGGAAGATCTAAAGGCCGTGGATAGCCAGTACTTTGTGGATAACTTCGATATTGGATCCGAGAAACGACAAGAGATGTAAAGGCCAGTAAAATTGTGGAAGATGAGGGGGAGGGGTGTCTATTTTCATGGATTGTCAATCTTTGATGTGATTTGAATGTATTTTCATTGCACAAATAAGCACTCGGGACTTTTCTGAAGGTTCAATGGGACAATTTTTTTGTGAATTTATTTGTAAAAGTAGGGGATAAAGACTGAGTTCCATAATTTGTTAAGGATGTAAATTTATTGGAGAGTGGAACCCACAAAATCCACAAAAGTTAAGTCCTTGCAATGTCCAATGATTCCTGAGTAACTGACTTTATCCATTTGCCTTTACTAAGGTTAACTCTAGAGTTATCAAGGCATCCGTCTTCATTTTAACATTGTTGTGAGATCTATGTGAGGTATATTTTTTTTTGGAATTTTTTTCTTTCTGAAAGAGCTGTTGCTTACTTGTGCCAAAGGGATTACATGTTTGTCTGTTTTTTATAATATCTCCTTCAAACAATTTACATTTGAAAGGTTTTTAATGGAGAAAAACAATTGGCTAATTTTCTGAAAGGTTTTTTTTTTTAAATGCAGAAAGTCTTTTTTAAAAACCATAGCTGGCCTTATGATTTTTATAATTATGAACTCAATACTAAAGAGTCAAATGTTTAAATTCTTTTAATAACTATGTTGTAGTGAAAAAAAAATTAAACCAGCAATGTTAGTGCTGCACATCCATGGTGCTAGAAATTTTTTTTATGAGCTTACAGAGTTATGTCCCTTTCTAATACATGTATGTTTATTCTCCTTAATGACAATTAAATTGTTATATTTATAAACAACCTTTTAAATATGCTTGTCAAACACAATTTTTTTTAATGAAAAAATAGAAACTAACAGCATTATTTAAAATTTGACAGATAAATTGTGTTGCATGCATGTACCGTAAATAAATTTCAAACTTTTCATTTTGAAAAAATCAAAGGATTTTTTTTTCTTGTTGGAATACATTATTATTTTGACATACTGAACAAATTTTACATCTTTTCAAATGTTGAATTTTTTTGTTATCTCTTTATAGTCAGCCAATACTGGTAGGCCTTTTAAAAAAGAATTTTAAATGATATACCCTTGCATTGGTTCTGTTCTCTGTAAAAGAATGGATTCTTCTTAAACAGTGTTTGTTTTGACTCTGCGAATGACTTTTTATTTTGTTACTTTAAGTTAATGTTAGTAGCTAAAATCATTTGGCCCCAAAGCATGCATTGTATTTGATGATTTTTATTTTAATATCAGTAACTATTTTATAGAATAGAGAATTTGATGTGTTTTAATAATAGCTGTTCGGAGTGAATTAATAAGGTGACAAAAATTTTATGCTTTTGATTGATATGAACACTTGAATACATTTTGCATTGAATTGTTGATCAATTAATGATTATTTTTCTAAACAATGAATTTCAATTTAGTATTTCACCAATAACCAATTACTAATTTTCAAAGTGACAGAATTCCACTAAGACATGTTATTTCTGTGACTTGCTTTGTATGCTAAGATATAACTTAAGAGCTGTTTTAAAAAATCAGCATTGATTGGCTGTCTGAGTGTTAGAATTGACACCATGTTGTCAACTTGAATACTGTACAGCATACAAGGAAATATTCGCCCCCGTTTTATTTTCGCCCCTTTCGCCCTCATTGTCAGCGGGCAAATTTAAGACTGGAATTCAACAAAAAATCATTTAGTGTGTTAAATAGAGAGAGTATCCAACATGTACATGTAATTGTATCTGGGCGAATTCAAGACAGGGCAAAACCGTTTGAATTTGTAGAAGGGCCAAAAAAAAAAAACACGGGGCAAAAATAACCTTATTTTCAGTAACATTTTTCACCCTATTAAATAACAATGTAGCATAGAAACCCCCTAATGCCAGTTGTTGTAGTTGTAGCTCGAGTCACATATTGACGTAAATTTGTGTTCATTTTATTTATTCAGTTACAGTTTTAGCGGAGTCTATTAACATTATAACATGTTCCAAACATGTCATTATTATTGTAAAGTATTCTATTTTTCCTTTGAAATATTTAGACATATATATATAATGCATGTCCAATATAATATTATAGTTAATATATTAGTTGTTAATTAGAATCGTTAGAGACTTTGAAATATTAGTGCTGTTTTTAGATTGACCTATATTGTGTTTGGATGTGACCTTGACCTATAATGTATGTAGGTCATGGCTATGTGACCAGTAAACGGGGCAGGGATCATTGTTTTATATTCATTTTTCGATGTACTCTCTCATGAATTTTCTGCATGATTTTTGTGCGGAATCTTGAAATCCAAATCAGCAATCAGTTCCATGTGTAATATCTGGCAAGAAGAAGTTCTTAAACTAGTATTTATTTCTTTTTTCTTCAACAATGATTCCATTTCTTTATGGGACATAGGTTCCAAAACAAACTTTATCTCATTTCTCATCCTGTTGTAGAAGACTTTGTGCTACATCACACACCACATAATTATATACCCAACCTGTTTACCAATTTTTCCTGCTGTTTTTCCTATTTCCCTTGGAGAGGGTTTTAATGTTTTAACTTCATTGGAATGGCCCCTCCAAGTTTTTTAAAGATAGTATTAGCTGTACAAATTATTAACTGATTATATTCCCTACATTATTGTACGAGTCTGGAAACATCCTCTCACATATAGCTGTTCCTTTTATTTATCTGGCTGTTCCTTTGATTGATCTCACCCCCTTGTGATTGAAATGCATTTAGTGTAGTTCTCAGGTGTTTCTTATATAGACCATGTTTGATTACAGCATCTCACAGTATAAAGCATTGTAAATTATGACAGTATGATCGTAAATTATGAGAGTAGTTGCAGCTAACGTTCTTTGTAAATATATTTTGAAATTCATCGGCATTTATGCAACAGTATTTAGCTGTTGTCTTTTTATCATAGGTTTAAGAGGACTGGATGGTCGTGGTCATTTTAGACTATATTAATCTCCTTGAGAAGCAGAGCTCTATGTTAATTTAGAGATATAGACAATTTTTAAAGCTAAGATTTTTGGTAATTTTCTTTCCTAAATAGCTATTAGCTAAATAAATCATTTTGAAAAATTTAAGGTGGATCTGATGGTTCATTTGTTGACCACCCAGCCTCCTTAAAAATCTTTGTTTTAATCATTTGATAAAAAAGAAAAAGAATATTCGAAAATGCCCCCCAAACGAATGTCATCAAACACGGTCATATATAGGCTAATATCCTGCAATGTTCTATGAATGAGAATTCTAACTTATTAGATATTTATTGGTAAAAGACGTATGTGTCAATACCTGTCATAATCATTTGTGTTGAAACACTTTGAACACACATTGTCTTTGTAACACACACTGTCTTTGTCTTGCAGTCTCGCTGCTTTGAGTGTTAAATAATGGTCAGTGTTGCTTGTGACTTGTTTGTTTCGATTTTTCCTTTGCAACACAAAAAGAATGTGTTCATGTTTGTAGTGCGAGATTAAGAATATTTTGTATTTTTTTTTTTTTTTTTTTTTTTTTAACAAAACTTTATTATTGATTACCTGAGGTAATGCATATCATTTTTCTTTTTTATATATTTTTGCATGTGAGAAAAAAATTCCAATTATATATTTTATTATTTTGAAACCCATCTATATATTTGGCATTGAATATTCGCATGGAATTCTTCACACCACTCAGATTAAAGACCAAGAGAAAATAAAGATTAAGGGAAATAACTATGTTAACCATTTTTTACCTCTGCTGCTCTCAGTGACTTGACCAGTGTATACCAACCATTAGTCATAAAATTTTGAAATGTTACACAAGTTCAAGGTTACATTACACTTATTCAGTAAACTGTAAATTAAATTTTCGACATTTTTTTGGTGTGGTGTTTAAACAACAAATATCTTTTTCTTAATGCTGTGTCTTTGTGGTGTATTTTCATCTGTTCTTTTTTTTTAATTTTAGAATTCCGTCCATTTAGTTTGAATTCAATGATTATAGTTTGATTTTAGTGTTTGTAATGTTTTTGACAGGGGAATTGATTAAGGTGGTATGGGACATCTGTCGATATTAATGTGGATTAAAGTACATTATAATTTAAATACTTTCACCGGTTTAGAATTTTCAAACTGTACAATATTTAACCAAAAAATACGTTTAAAAAATTTTTGGAAAGGTAAAAATTTTAAAATCCCCAGTGGGATTCGAACTCATGACTTACGGATTTGTAGTGAATCCTCTGACCCACTGCGCTACGCTGTTAGGTGACAATTTTGGGAAAGAAACTATTTATAAAATAATACTAGATTTTATTGTTTATTTCAATAAAGAGTACGTCACAACATGGAGGTGTCCCATACCACCTTAATATCAAGATTTTTGACTTCAGTCTCTTAGAATTCTTAATTTGATATTTTTTCACCTTTTTTAACAAAAGAAAATCAAGGAAAAAAGGTTTTAGTGATTTAACCTTGCTGTATGGAGGCGTGAAATGTTTGTTTCTTTTGCTATAAGTACACAGACAAAGTCTTGTGAAGTATTTTTTCTTGTAACTCTTCTAAGTGTACTTCCCTCTTTTGTACCCCTTTATTCAAATGTACTTGCATTCTGTTTTTCGCTTATTTCTTGACAAATAAAGAAAGTGATTACATCATTAACACAATTCTTAGTCATTTATTTCCTGGGCCATTACATATAGATTTCCTTGAAAAGGTTGTAAATGAAGTTTTTAAATGTGTTCAACATAAACAGTTTTTGTTCAAACTGTAACAGAAAATGAATAAACCCAAGCTTGATTTCTGTATCCAGCATCCTATCCAGTGTACATTTAAAACTGAACACCACTCATAAATAGGCATTAAATGTCTCGCAGGTATATTTATGATAAACCCTTCGATTTTGTTACACTCGATTGCACAACTGAAACTCCTGGCTGATGTGTAGTACATGTATTCCCTACGTTGTCTTAAATTAGATTTTGTGCATTTATCTCTTGTGTTGTTTGCATTGACCTGTATATTCGATGTTCCTTTTCTCCTGGTTTGGAAAAAGTGTGGAAAATTTTATAATTTTATTGCGATTGAATAACACAGTGATGTAAGATAGACGTCCACCCTGGTGATACCTATACATTGAAACACGTTGAACTGTGAAGAGGTCTGTGGCTTATATAGGGGTTGTAGGGATAGCGGGGGTGAAAGAGAAATATGGCGGACAAAGCCTTTTATGAGTCGTGTTCAGCTTTAATGAATAGTGGCACTGTTAGTGACAGGTGTGGACCTCTTTCCAACACTTCTTCCTTGTTCCTTTTCTCTCTTCTCTCTCTCTTTATCTGTGTGTGTCTCTTAACCTCTCTCTCTCTCTCTCTCTCTCTCTCTCTCTTGCTCTCTTAAAGGAAGACCAGTAAGTTGATGGTATTGAGGCTTTTTACTATGATAACTGTGGTGACATTATCAACTATCATACAGATACTTCATGCGTCAACATTTACTACTAACATTGTAACAGTACATCTACACTTCATTCATAAAATCAATATGAGAGTGATCTACATGTAGGTAACATTTTTCCAATACAAATGACCAACAGTTAAAAAATAAACCTGTTTTTAAATGTTCATGACTAGGAGGAGTATAACAATTTGATTTTTCAAGTGACTAAAGTTGCGTAGTTTTTCCTAATAAATATTCTATAAAGAACATAAAATTGTATTTCTTACAAGAATAATGCAAATTGTTCATAAATATTTTTTTTTCGTGGAGCAAATCAAGGTAAAGGTAAAATAAACTTGTTTTTCTACCGTCAGTACATAAGGTACTTTGATTATCTTGATGCCGCTGAATGTCCAGAAGTTTCCGAGGATGGACTTCCCGGAATCATCATTTCCTCTGGACTGTCACGAGTCCCTTGCTCAGAATACCCATCAACATTCCCAGAATTTTGTTCACTTTGACGCAAATCCCCACTATCGCTGCTAGCCAAAGGAGATTGTTCACGTAAAAGCTGAGTGAATTTTTCATGTGGGGGGCTCTCGGGAGATTTGCCATGTTCCGGAAACTCTTCCCGGAATAAATTGGCCAAGTGGCGGGGTGGAGAGTTATTTCCCTTGGCAGACGTAGAATTATTATCACAGTTACTTCCCTTGTCACTAGAGTGTGTGGAGTTTAGGTGAGAGGATTGTTCACTTTCGTGATATCGCTGCAGAATCTCGCGGATTTGGACGGAAGAACGGTCAACATTGTCCATACACATGCGCAGTTTGTCCTTGTGATGTGAGGTCATGAGGTCATAGGAAAGTTCACGAACCGTGCGACACAGCTGGATACAGGCGGAGACGATGCTCATACAGGCCGCTGTTGAAATTAAAAAAATCAGAGTGACAGTTACTGTTAAATAATGATGACACATTTCATTGTAATGAATATTACATCAAAGACTTGAATTTGTAACAAAATAAAATTGACAAGCAAAATGGAATACTGGTAGCTGGAAAACCACAGTACTATTTTGTTCCCTGTAAAAAATTGATATAATGACAGTTTTAAACCAGGTTTTCCAAATGAAAAATCTGGTTATTGAAATTGTGAAAATGGCGGGCAGGCGGGCGGTTGGTGGGCGGCTGCCAAAAGGGTACCCCTATTGTACGGATAACTCCTCCTACAGTTTTCAAGATAGGAAGTTGTTCTTTTGCAGATCAATCATACATATATATCAGATGTGCATATAGCTAGGATTTTGATTTCTGATAATTAATGAAAAAAATACCAGCTGTTGAACTTAGTCATTTTTTGGCAAAATATTGCATATAGGGTACCCCTGTTGTAGGATATCTCTTCCTACAGTTTTCAAGATAGGAAGTTGTTCTTTTGCAGATCAATTGTACATATATTGGAGGTGTGCATATTGCTAGAATTTTGATTTCTGATAATTTATGAAAAAAATACCAGC
>WFKH01010320.1:0-15272 GCA_016163765.1 Magallana hongkongensis | reverse complement strand
GATGCAAATTGTGTCAATTCAGGTTTGTTAGATAAGAGAGTTAGGTCACTTAGGATTGAAAATTAGAGCCATGCATAGTTTGTAACAATAACTAAAGTTATTGAAAGGTTGACCAAAAATTCAATTTTTACATTATACTGTAAACAGGGTTATTTTTACCTTTGTTATTTTTGCTCTTCTACACTTGCTAACAGTTTTGCCCCGTCTTGAATTCTCCCAGATGCATTGTGTTTAAAGAGAGATAATTTGAGACATTGAAATTTGCCCAGTTTTAAATTCACCTTCTGACAGTGAGGGCCAAAATAAAATGGGGGTGATTATTTCCCTGTATACAGACTTATGTACAGCGGAAAGAGTACTACTCTGTCGATCACTTAATCCTTGAATCAGTTGTGTATTTCATTTCTTTCTACACTATATCACATTATGCACTGAGACCATGCAGACAGATTGTCTGAGATTCATTTGACTCTAATTTGCACTTGAAATTTATTATTATGGCATCTCTAGGACATACCTCAATTAAGGAAAAAATTCAATGGCACTGAGATTTGAAAAGAAAAAAATAAAGAAAGTGTTATAGTGATCGAGTACTTGAAAGTGAGCCCATAATCAAGATCTGTTTATTTTTTTTTAGCAATGAAGCTAAAGGAAAGATTGAAAGAGTTTTGGTAAGCATGCTTATTGGTTTACGTGTGAAAAAAAACCCTAATGGCTATATTTAAAGCACAATACAAAGTCAAAAAACCCTCATTTTTTACTGAAAAAAAACATCAATTGGGTCTTCAAGAACCAGTGATAAAAGATTTCATTTTCATTTTGCAGGGTGAAGTCAGGAACTTTTCTGATGTGGAGAAGTTTGTCTTGTATTTAAAGCTTCCAACGGGAGACACATCCTCTGAAGATCTCCGCAGGTAAAGCAAATCAGCTATTTAGGAGATCATTGAGATGCATTGCTATTACTCATTTAATTTTCATCCATATTCTTCCAATGCTGTGCCCCAGACCATATAAGCTACTTTCATATGACCTCATTTCATAAGGTTGCAAAGAAAATAATTGCATGTGAATGAATGCTAATTCTAGGATATATTTTGTCAATCATTTTTTTCTGATTTACTTTATAAGTAATACAATTTTTAACTTATCTTGCTGGTAAATATGTTATTTAATTTACCTCAGAAGAGAAATATGGACTAGGCTTCTTAATTTTCTAAGCGTTTGAGGCGCTAGATCATGTAGATTAGATGAGTATGGTATTCAAACATGTATGTGATGTAGCAGTGCTATTGTAAGTTTCACTACTAGCTTGGCTATTTATTTCTGGTATAGGACCCCCACACCGTACTGTAAGCAGGCCAATCGGGTGGAGCAGAGTCTGGCCTACACCTGGATAAAGTCACACCTGGAGGAGGACATTGAGATCTGTCTGCCCAAGCAGGAGGTCTACGATGAGTACAGGTAAGTAATGCAGGTGGAATGGTTCGTTAGCAGCAAGTTACATTTTGCAGTATTAAAGCTACATGTATCTAACCATTTCACGAGTTAAACAATGCACTAGCTGCCAGATTTTATATTTTAAGTACTAAGCAATATAGTAACCATTTTTTGTTTCTTTTTTTTTTCATCTTGAATATGATGAGTTACCTGAAGTATAATGGTCGACCTTGAGCTTTACATGTAATTTAACCTTGATCATTACTTTGACCTTTATTGTCACTAAGTATGGAGTTGTGAAACTGTATACATGGCTAACTGTTACAGCTTTCAAAAGAGTAAGAGTCAAGTTTTAGAGTGATAGGACAAAAAAACCAAAACCATGTATAAGTACCAAACAAAGAAAAAAACATGAACATGAAAATAACAGTTATTTTTAAGGGGGATGTTAGGGTTGGAATGTAATGAGTTGAGCCATCACAAATTTTAGTGATTCAACAGTATTATCTTTGGGCTGTAATGGGTTATCACCTCTCTCTCTCCTCTGTGTTTTACAGACAGTACTGTGAGAACCACAGCCTGGTGCCGCTCTGTAATGCCGACTTTGGGAAGCTTATGAAGACGGTGTTCCCCAATGTCAAACCGAGGCGGCTGGGTCAAAGGGGACAGTCCAGATATCCTTGACCTACATATAACTTGTTGTTAAACATATCAGGTTTAAAATCTAAAAAGATATTGCAGGCAGAATTATTAAATTTATTTTTATTGCAAAAGTTATTATATGTCTTACATGCATTGTAAATATATTTTTTGAATTTGATGAACAACTTATTTTGATTTTGTGAACATTAAACAGAACATTTAACTTATTTTTAAATTCAGTAAGACAAAAAATGATCCATGGACCATGGAAAAGTCTTCGTAATAATACAGAAAGTCCCTGAGAAACTATTAAAAAATATATATCTCTCATATGATTGATATTTTGGTTATGACCTTGACCCCATTCTTACGTACTGCTATGGAGGGTTAAGGAAAAAGCTGGATGTAGAAGCTCCGTCATTGCCAGAAATAGATGTCAGTGTGTCCCAGCAAAAGGTAAGTATTGTATGGCCACAGGGACGATAGGTATAAAATAGCTACAGGGACACTTATATAAATGTTGTCATTGGTTGATTGGTGTAATGGAAAACTCTGATTCATTAACAGCCCACCCTTTTCACCCTTGCAAACTGATAAGCTAAGGAATTTTTTTTCAAAGGTATTTCAACATCTTGAACAATTTATAAAAAATTTTAAATTTTAGAACAATATACGTCTATTCAGATGTATATTGTTGAATGTTCTCAAGTTTTCTGAATTGTAAAAAGATATTGTGTAAAAAAAATTTCATTGGTTGATTGGTATGGTGATTTTGAAATGGAGCTCTCTGATTGGTTCAGCAGGATGAGAAGACGGAAGAGGACCATCTGTATCGGGCCTCCTGTGACCTAGTTTTGGAGTGGGCGGTGAAGCTGCTGGAGCAGAGTTTTAACAACATGAGGGAGCTGGCTGAGTTCCTTGTCTCCAATCTGTATGTCAACAGCAAGTCTGTGTCAGCCTTCACTGTCATAGCAGCCATGGAGGAAGCAGGCGCCCAGAAAGGTGTGTAGTCTCTCTTGAATTATATATGTCACATATATGAGAATGAGTCAAAAATGTTTTGCATAACCTTGAGCATGCAAATGTCAATTTTACACACATAAAAAAAGAACTGATTAAACTGTACTTTTGATTTAAAGTCATGCATAATTTTCAATCACAAAAATGCATACAGGATCCAATAGTTATTGTGATGGATATATAGATTATTCAGAACATACGCATACAATATGATGCATACAAGGATTTTACTTCATTAAAGATTCCTTCTTTTTGCAGTGTCGTCCATGTTTTCCAACACGACAGGTGGAGATAGACACAGGGAGACCCAGCTTCAGCTCCAGAGGAAACTGCACGAACGCGAGCATGTCAGCCGACAGAAGAAGAAACTCCAGCAGATGAAGGAGGACAATGCCAGCAAGCAGAGACAGGAGAGGCAGACTCCACTGATAACATCGCCCACTGGCCCGCAGGTGTGTATTATATCTCCCTCCATACCAAACCCTACACCTCAACAAAGACCTAAAAACACATACCCTACTGGCCAACAGGTATCACCCCTCCCCCCCGGCCCACCGGGCCTCACCCCCCCCCCCCCCAACTCCCACCCCCACCCCCCTCCACAACCTCTAACCTTAGCAGAGCAACCTACATTAACACAGATTTTAAGGTAATACAGAAAAACAGAGACAGGACAGGTAAATCCATTTTAACAAATCGTTCACAGTTGAATGGGAAAATCTAAAACCTTTAGCCCCCCTCATTATATTTGCGTCTCCCCCTTCATCCCAAACACACACCCAACACCAAATAAGAATAAATTAGCATCTCTTTCTGTACAGTGGTTAACCCTATATTCTATATCAAAACTGTATTGATAATCAGTTTGTTCAAGTTCTTGTATAACAGATAGTAATTATAAAATATACAGACACATGATGATAAGCTAATAATAGTCTAATTAGGCATTCAAATTCACTGTAAAAAATTCATCTAATTTTAAAGCATTTAAAGTTATAATATAAATTCAATATTTAGACTAATATCTTTGTCAGTTTATGGTCTTTTGGCCTCTAGACAATATACTTTAGGACTAATATCATCATTACAACAATATTTCAGGAGCTGATGTCCCCCCGGAAGATCTTCGAGGAGTCGGATGATGCCGAGGTCCGGACACACTCTGGACGGTCCCTGAGCCAGGAATATGGAGTCAGACCCCAGCGTCAAAGATCCACGTCATCCGCCAGACGGAAAAAGACAAAATCCATCACCCCGCAGGAGGCACTAGACAAGGGAGGGGGAACCAGTTCAGGTGAGGAAGTGTCAGTTCATCAGCCATCAAAAGAATCTGCCACAAAAGAGGACCAGCAAATCTATGAACAAAGCATTGTGGGAAGAATGTCTGTGGATATGGAGGTACGGAGGAATTCCGAGTCAGATTATACGATGGAGATGATGTCAGTGGAAGATCTGGTGTTACAAAGTAAAGAATATAATGAAGAAAGCTGGAAGGTGGAAGATGCTAATAGAGAAAGAATGGAGGTTTTGGAGGAACCGCCTGTGAGTGTTAAGACTGAAAGTCAAGTGTCCAAACCTTTGACTGTGTCTGTTACAGAAGAGCCGGCTGTGTTTCAGTTGGATTCTATCTGTCCAAAAACAGATTCCTCTATATTAGAGGATAAAGCACCGTTGAGCTCAGTTTCACAAATTCCATATCATCTTTCAGAAACATTATCAAATCAAACCAGTGTTTACAAAGCCAAGCTAGAGTCTGCTGCAAATCCAGTTCTTATTAATTCCAGTCAAGACACACCATTGGATGTAATGTTAAACTCGTCATCCAACCGGATTCTGATTGAAAACCTGGAGAATATAGAGTCCAAATGTCCATCAACACCTTCATTAAACAGTATCATATCTGTACCTATCAATACAATGGCTCAGATTTCTTCCACAGAAAGTACATCCACTCAGCTCAACTTCCCTCCAAAGGAACAAGCCATCCCCAAAACTTCTGTCTCAAACCGCAGTGCATTCGTCCCGTTTTCTCAATTCCACAGAAAAGATCTGGTGGGTGGGGATGAGCCAGATTTCCTGTCAGATTCAGACGGGAGCGTGTGTCTGCCTGACAAAGCTCAACCCATTCTCTTCACCAAGGACGGAAAAGAGTTCTTCCTCATGACTCCCCGGCCTTCTAAGCTTAATAATCAAGCAAGTGCCAGTTTGAAGGATTCCCCAATCCAGCTAGTCCCAGCCACAACAACCAGCTCAAATCTTCCATCCACTCCTGTAAAGTCTTCTCCATCTGTTGTTAGTATTCCATCCGAGCCCCAGTCCCCTACAACCCCCAAGAAAAACAGGTCCAGATTCACACCAATTCGTCCGAAAGGCTCGCCAGCAAAAACGGTCTCATCAATCCTGAAGGAGCAGAAGTATCCAGAAAAGCAAGACTCCGAAAAAATTGACAGGTCCAAGTCAGTGTCAACTCTTCTGAAAGAGAAGAGAGAAAGAGAGGCCAAGCTGCAAGTGGGTGTTTCCACACCGGTGATATCACAGGCTGCTGTCAGTATGTCTGGAGTGGGAGCTCTTGCCGCTTTCCCAGCCAGCAAGCTACAGAGTGGAGAAACTCCTCAAGTGAACATCATTATTCTGAATCCTGTGAATCCTGGTCTAGGCACCACACCTGTGGTGTCCATATCGAGCGATGCGGTGACATCTGTCACCACGACGCTAACCACTGTGTCCAGTCATGGCTCATTGGAGTGCTGTAGCTCCACAGTGGATGTAAGTCAAAGGAGAGAGAGAAACCGCACTGAGTCCTTCTCGGAGTACGATATCACCAGTCCCAGCTTTGGGGATAACCTGAACATATCCGATCTCTCTGATTCATCCGTAGGGGATGAGAAGCCGTCAAAACTGGTTAAGATTGTAGACAGCGAACAAAATGTGTCATCAAGGCCTGGTAGTCGGTGTTCCATGGACCGTGAAACTCCTTCCTTTTATGGTCGAAAGAGAAAGCTGTTGAGTTCTCAGTCAATTGAGGGAAGCAGTAATATAGAAAGGTATCCGCCTAGAGTTCCCAGTAATGAAGAGGATTCAGATTATACAATGGAAGAGGACAAAAGAGCAGCTTCATGCAGCTTAGAGTACAAAGATAAATGTTCCCAGAGAGATGTTTCCAAGGCATTTGACGATAAACTGAAGCTAGCAGAGAGACGAAATTATCCGGATATATCTGATTTAGAATCAGATGCACTGCAAGATGCTTGCATCCCAGATCCGTCCAATATTATCAAAAAAGGGAAAGAACTCTGTAAACAGAAGCAGGATACAGCAGTTGGAGTAAACTCCCTTTTAAGGAAATCTCAACAAAGACTTCTGGAAGAGAAGCCAAAACTGGATGAAAGAATGAAAACCTATTTCCAGCAGATGGAAACACAAGAAAGTCAGCAGAAGACAGAAGACTTGCAAGGAAGCGAACTTCCACCAGACGTGGCAGAGTTCATCACGGACAGTATGACCCAGTCATGCCTGAGTGAACAAATGGATGCAACGGTAACCATAGAAAAGTCGAGGACAAGGAGTTTGTCGAGGCAGGAGTCTGTGCAGGAGATTTGTAAAAGTCTGCAAAACATTCCATGTAACCCTTCACCACTGCCTCTGGCCCAGTCTCCCACCATTCTGCCGGTATCCACGCAAAGATCTCATTCAGCCCGTCAACTTCCTCTCGCCCTTGGGACTGGAAATGAGAGAATGTTGCAGGAAGATGACTATTTCCAAAAACCTTTCCGATCCCAGTCTGTCACTGATGCCTCCAAGGCTCTGTCTGACACTCAGATTCCAAGAACCGAAAAGGCTCCTACATTACAGCAAAGTGTCAGCAGGAAGGAAAGTCAATTGACTGCAAAAAAGACTGCTGGCGGAGGGGAGTTTGCAAGCCCCCAGAGACCTTTGAGACGTCAGCGCACTCCGTCAACAGAAAATCCTAAAAAGAGGGAGTCATCGGTAGAACGCCATGTGATTCAGAGGGAGTTGTCATTAGAGCGACACACTGCACACACTCCCCACTCTGATCCTGGGTACGGCAGTGTGGGCCACAGTCCTATACTTCAGTCTGTGCTTGTCTCCTCTGTCTGCGATTCTACCTACAGCTCAATGTCGAGTACATCATTCTCTGGATGTCGACCTGACTCGGCACACAGTGTCACCAGTGATGGAATTGCCCCGAGTCCAATGGCATCGCCACGATTCCAGACGTCCACTCCATACCATCTCAAGTCGCCATCAGTGATGCCACTTCAGGCCTCTGTTCCCGGTGAATCAGTCCTTCCTGTGCAGTCCTTTATGCCCATTCCCATCCAGGGTTCATCTCTCAAGATGGACAACAGCTCAGTGACATTGATTCGGCCAGTTGTGACCATTGCAAGTCAGGTATCGCAGTGTATGACTGTTGAGCAAGTCGTAACAGGGGACCTTATGGGGGAAGACGCCACGATGGGACAATCTGTCAAACAGGCGCCGCCCTCCTACACTGCAGCAATGCAAGACATGCAGAGAAGGTCCAAGAAAGGGAAAAAGCAGGGAGCTTTCCAAACTCCCCTGCCTAGTTCATCAGGACCTTTATCTGCGGAGACCATTGGTTCTAGCAAGTCGTTTTACTTCTCCGACAAGTTGGCCGAGCTGTCAAGAAAGACATATGCTTCCGAAAAGGGGGCAGCGACGAAAGAGAAGACCAATAAGGACCAAAATATCAAGTCAATCCTGGGCCACCTGAAATCTCCCATAGACCCAAAGTATAGGGGTCAGATCACGGGTCAATCACTTGGGGAGCTTCCAGATGCTAACTACCAAGGAAACCAGCCCAATGTGAACATGTTTGACATTGAGAGCATTGTGACCTTCAAAACCATGGAAACAGATCGTGACATCATGACCTTCAAAACCATGGAGACAGATGTAGACATGGGAACCAAGGGAGAGTCTTCAGAGGTCCAGGGAATCAAAGACCAATCGTTCGACGACCAAGTTACATTTTCTGCCAGGCGGAATCTGAGCGAGATGTTGGGTCAAGACTTCAGTGGAGATGACCTTCAGGCGACTTTGGAAGATCTAAAGGCCGTGGATAGCCAGTACTTTGTGGATAACTTCGATATTGGATCCGAGAAACGACAAGAGATGTAAAGGCCAGTAAAATTGTGGAAGATGAGGGGGAGGGGTGTCTATTTTCATGGATTGTCAATCTTTGATGTGATTTGAATGTATTTTCATTGCACAAATAAGCACTCGGGACTTTTCTGAAGGTTCATTGGGACAATTTTTTTGTGAATTTATTTGTAAAAGTAGGGGATAAAGACTGAGTTCCATAATTTGTTAAGGATGTAAATTTATTGGAGAGTGGAACCCACAAAATCCACAAAAGTTAAGTCCTTGCAATGTCCAATGATTCCTGAGTAACTGACTTTATCCATTTGCCTTTACTAAGGTTAACTCTAGAGTTATCAAGGCATCCGTCTTCATTTTAACATTGTTGTGAGATCTATGTGAGGTATATTTTTTTTTGGAATTTTTTTCTTTCTGAAAGAGCTGTTGCTTACTTGTGCCAAAGGGATTACATGTTTGTCTGTTTTTTATAATATCTCCTTCAAACAATTTACATTTGAAAGGTTTTTAATGGAGAAAAACAATTGGCTAATTTTCTGAAAGGTTTTTTTTTTTAAATGCAGAAAGTCTTTTTTAAAAACCATAGCTGGCCTTATGATTTTTATAATTATGAACTCAATACTAAAGAGTCAAATGTTTAAATTCTTTTAATAACTATGTTGTAGTGAAAAAAAAATTAAACCAGCAATGTTAGTGCTGCACATCCATGGTGCTAGAAATTTTTTTTATGAGCTTACAGAGTTATGTCCCTTTCTAATACATGTATGTTTATTCTCCTTAATGACAATTAAATTGTTATATTTATAAACAACCTTTTAAATATGCTTGTCAAACACAATTTTTTTTAATGAAAAAATAGAAACTAACAGCATTATTTAAAATTTGACAGATAAATTGTGTTGCATGCATGTACCGTAAATAAATTTCAAACTTTTCATTTTGAAAAAATCAAAGGATTTTTTTTTCTTGTTGGAATACATTATTATTTTGACATACTGAACAAATTTTACATCTTTTCAAATGTTGAATTTTTTGTTATCTCTTTATAGTCGGCCAATACTGGTAGGCCTTTTAAAAATGAATTTTAAATGATATACCCTTGCATTGGTTCTGTTCTCTGTAAAAGAATGGATTCTTCTTAAACAGTGTTTGTTTTGACTCTGCGAATGACTTTTTATGTTGTTACTTTAAGTTAATGTTAGTAGCTAAAATCATTTGGCCCCAAAGCATGTATTGTATTTGATGATTTTTATTTTAATATCAGTAACTATTTTATAGAATAGAGAATTTGATGTGTTTTAATAATAGCTGTTCGGAGTGAATTAATAAGGTGACAAAAATTTTATGCTTTTGATTGATATGAACACTTGAATACATTTTGCATTGAATTGTTGATCAATTAATGATTATTTTTCTAAACAATGAATTTCAATTTAATATTTCACCAATAACCAATTACTAATTTTCAAAGTGACAGAATTCCACTAAGACATGTTATTTCTGTGACTTGCTTTGTATGCTAAGATATAACTTAAGAGCTGTTTTAAAAAATCAGCATTGATTGGCTGTCTGAGTGTTAGAATTGACACCATGTTGTCAACTTGAATACTGTACAGCATACAAGGAAATATTTGCTCCCGTTTTATTTTTGCCCCTTTCGCCCTCGTTGTCAGCGGGAAAATTTAAGACTGGAATTCAACAAAAAATCATTTAGTGTGTTAAATAGAGAGAGTATCCAACATGTACATGTAATTGTATCTGGGCGAATTCAAGACAGCTAGGGCAAAACCGTTTGAATTTGTAGAAGGGCCAAAAAAAAAACACGGGGCAAAAATAACCTTGTTTTCAGTAACATTTTTCACCCTAAATAACAATGTAGCATAGAAACCCCCTAATGCCAGTTGTTGTAGTTGTAGCTCGAGTCACATATTGACGTAAATTTGTGTTCATTTTATTTATTCAGTTACGGTTTTAGCGGAGTCTATTAACATTATAACATGTTCCAAACATGTCATTATTATTGTAAAGTATTCTATTTTTCCTTTAATATATTTACACATATATATATAACGCATGTCCAATATAATATTATAGTTAATATATTAGTTGTTAATTAGAATCGTTAGAGACTTTGAAATATTAGTGCTGTTTTTAGATTGACCTATATTGTGTTTGGATGTGACCTTGACCTATAATGTATGTAGGTCATGGCTATGTGACCAGTAAACGGGGCAGGGATCATTGTTTTATATTCATTTTAGATGTATTTAGACTATTAATGTACTCTCTCATGAATTTTCTGCATGATTTTTGTGCGGAATCTTGAAATCCAAATCAGCAATCAGTTCCATGTGTAATATCTGGCAAGAAGAAGTTCTTAAACTAGTATTTATTTCTTTTTTCTTCAACAATGATTCCATTTCTTTATGGGGCATAGGTTCCAAAACAAACTTTATCTCATTTCTCATCCTGTTGTAGAAGACTTTGTGCTGCATCACACACTACATAATTATATACCCAACCTGTTTACCAATTTTTCCTGCTGTTTTTCCTATTTCCCTTGGAGAGGGTTTTAATGTTTTAACTTCATTGGAATGGCCCCTCCAAGTTTTTAAAAGATAGTATTAGCTGTACAAATTATTAACTGATTATATTCCCTACATTATTGTACGAGTCTGGAAACATCCTCTCACATATAGCTGTTCCTTTTATTTATCTGGCTGTTCCTTTGATTGATCTCACCCCCTTGTGATTGAAATGCATTTAGTGTAGTTCTCAGGTGTTTCTTATATAGACCATGTTTGATTACAGCATCTCACAGTATAAAGCATTGTAAATTATGACAGTATGATCGTAAATTATGAGAGTAGTTGCAGCTAACGTTCTTTGTAAATATATTTTGAAATTCATCAGCATTTATGCAACAGTATTTAGCTGTTGTCTTTTTATCATAGGTTTAAGAGGACTGGATGGTCGTGGTCATTTTAGACTATATTAATCTCCTTGAGAAGCAGAGCTCTATGTTAATTTAGAGATATAGACAATTTTTAAAGCTAAGATTTTTGGTAATTTTCTTTCCTAAATAGCTAATAGCTAAATAAATCATTTTGAAAAATTTAAGGTGGATCTGATGGTTCATTTGTTGACCACCCAGCCTCCTTAAAAATCTTTGTTTTAATCATTTGATAAAAAAGAAAAAGAATATTCAAAAATGCCCCCCAAACGAATGTCATCAAACACGGTCATATATAGGCTAATATCCTGCAATGTTCTATGAATGAGAATTCTAACTTATTAGATATTTATTGGTAAAAGACGTATGTGTTAATACCTGTCATAATCATTTGTGTTGAAACACTTTGAACACACATTGTCTTTGTAACACACACTGTCTTTGTCTTGCAGTCTTGCTGCTTTGAGTGTTAAATAATTGTCAGTGTTGCTTGTGACTTGTTTGTTTCGATTTTTCCTTTGCAACACAAAAAGAATGTGTTCATGTTTGTAGTGCGAGATTAAGAATATTTTGTATTTTTTTTTTTTTTTTTTTTTTTTAAAAAATTTTTTTTTTTTTTCATGTGGTATTAAATATATTTTTTTTTTTTTTTTTTTTTTTTTTTTTTTTAACAAAACTTTATTATTGATTACCTGAGGTAATGCATATCATTTTTCTTTTTTATATATTTTTGCATGTGAGAAAAAAATTCCAATTATATATTTTATTATTTTGAAACCCATCTATATATTTGGCATTGAATATGCGCATGGAATTCTTCACACCACTCAGATTAAAGACCAAGAGAAAATAAAGATTAAGGGAAATAACTATGTTAACCATTTTTTACCTCTGCTGCTCTCAGTGACTTGACCAGTGTATACCAACCATTAGTCATAAAATTTTGAAATGTTACACAAGTTCAAGGTTACATTACACTTATTCAGTAAACTGTAAATTAAATTTTCGACATTTTTTTGGTGTGGTGTTTAAACAACACATATCTTTTTCTTAATGCTGTGTCTTTGTGGTGTATTTTCTTCTGTTCTTTTTTTTTAATTTTAGAATTCCGTCCATTTAGTTTGAATTCAATGATTATAGTTTGATTTTAGTGTTTGTAATGTTTTTGACAGGGGAATTGATTAAGGTGGTATGGGACATCTGTCGATATGAATGTGGATTTAAGTACATTATAATTTAAATACTTTCACCGGTTTAGAATTTTCAAACTGTACAATATTTAACCAAAAAATACGTTTAAAAAATTTTTGGAAAGGTAAAAATTTTAAAATCCCCAGTGGGATTCAAACTCATGACTTACGGATTTGTAGTCAATCCTCTGACCCACTGCGCTACGCTGTTAGGTGACAATTTTGGGAAAGAAACTATTTATAAAATAATACTAGATTTTATTGTTTATTTCAATAAAGAGTACGTCACAACATGGAGGTGTCCCATACCACCTTAATATCAAGATTTTTGACTTCAGTCTCTTAGAATTCTTAATTTGATATTTTTTCACCTTTTTTAACAAAAGAAAATCAAGGAAAAAAGGTTTTAGTGATTTAACCTTGCTGTATGGAGGCGTGAAATGTTTGTTTCTTTTGCTATAAGTACACAGACAAAGTCTTGTGAAGTATTTTTTCTTGTAACTCTTCTAAGTGTACTTCCCTCTTTTGTACCCCTTTATTCAAATGTACTTGCATTCTGTTTTTCGCTTATTTCTTGACAAATAAAGAAAGTGATTACATCATTAACACAATTCTTAGTCGTTTATTTCCTGGGCCATTACATATAGATTTCCTTGAAAAGGTTGTAAATGAAGTTTTTAAATGTGTTCAACATAAACAGTTTTTGTTCAAACTGTAACAGAAAATGAATAAACCCAAGCTTGATTTCTGTATCCAGCATCCTATCCAGTGTACATTTAAAACTGAACACCACTCATAAATAGGCATTAAATGTCTCGCAGGTATATTTATGATAAACCCTTCGATTTTGTTACACTCGATTGCACAACTGAAACTCCTGGCTGATGTGTAGTACATGTATTCCCTACGTTGTCTTAAATTAGATTTTGTGCATTTATCTCGTGTTGTTTGCATTGACCTGTATATTCGATGTTCCTTTTCTCCTGGTTTGGAAAAAGTGTGGAAAATTTTATAATTTTATTGCGATTGAATAACACAGTGATGTAAGATAGACGTCCACCCTGGTGATACCTCTACATTGAAACACGTTGAACTGTGAAGAGGTCTGTGGCTTATATAGGGGTTGTAGGGATAGCGGGGGTGAAAGAGAAATATGGCGGACAAAGCCTTTTATGAGTCGTGTTCAGCTTTAATGAATAGTGGCACTGTTAGTGACAGGTGTGGACCTCTTTCCAACACTTCTTCCTTGTTCCTTTTCTCTCTTCTCTCTCTCTTTATCTGTGTGTGTCTCTTAACCTCTCTCTCTCTCTCTCTTGCTCTCTTGCTCTCTTAAAGGAAGACCAGTAAGTTGATGGTATTGAGGCTTTTTACTATGATAACTGTGGTGACATTATCAACTACCATACAGATACTTCATGCGTCAACATATACTACTAACATTGTAACAGTACATCTACACTTCATTCATAAAATCAATATGAGAGTGATCTACATGTAGGTAACATTTTTCCAATACAAATGACCAACAGTTAAAAAATAAACCTGTTTTTAAATGTTCATGACTAGGAGGAGTATAACAATTTGATTTTTCAAGTGACTAAAGTTGCGTAGTTTTTCCTAATAAATATTCTATAAAGAACATAAAATTGTATTTCTTACAAGAATAATGCAAATTGTTCATAAATATTTTTTTTTCGTGGAGCAAATCAAGGTAAAGGTAAAATAAACTTGTTTTTCTACCGTCAGTACATAAGGTACTTTGATTATCTTGATGCCGCTGAATGTCCAGAAGTTTCCGAGGATGGACTTCCCGGAATCATCATTTCCTCCGGACTGTCACGAGTCCCTTGCTCAGAATACCCATCAACATTCCCAGAATTTTGTTCACTTTGACGCAAATCCCCACTATCGCTGCTAGCCAAAGGAGATTGTTCACGTAAAAGCTGAGTGAATTTTTCATGTGGGGGGCTCTCGGGAGATTTGCCATGTTCCGGAAACTCTTCCCGGAATAAATTGGCCAAGTGGCGGGGTGGAGAGTTATTTCCCTTGGCAGACGTAGAATTATTATCACAGTTACTTCCCTTGTCACTAGAGTGTGTGGAGTTTAGGTGAGAGGATTGTTCACTTTCGTGATATCGCTGCAGAATCTCGCGGATTTGGACGGAAGAACGGTCAACATTGTCCATACACATGCGCAGTTTGTCCTTGTGATGTGAGGTCATGAGGTCATAGGAAAGTTCACGAACCGTGCGACACAGCTGGATACAGGCGGAGACGATGCTCATACAGGCCGCTGTTGAAATTAAAAAAATCAGAGTGACAGTTACTGTGCAATAATGATGACACATTTCATTGTAATGAATATTACATCAAAGACTTGAATTTGTAACAAAATAAAATTGACAAGCAAAATGGAATACTGGTAGCTGGAAAACCACAGTACTATTTTGTTCCCTGTAAAAAATTGATATAATGACAGTTTTAAACCAGGTTTTCCAAATGAAAAATCTGGTTATTGAAATTGTGAAAATGGCGGGCAGGCGGGCGGTTGGTGGGCGGCTGCCAAAAGGGTACCCCTATTGTACGGATAACTCCTCCTACAGTTTTCAAGATAGGAAGTTGTTCTTTTGCAGATCAATCATACATATATATCAGATGTGCATATAGCTAGGATTTTGATTTCTGATAATTAATGAAAAAAATACCAGCTGTTGAACTTAGTCATTTTTTGGCAAAATATTGCATATAGGGTACCCCTGTTGTAGGATATCTCTTCCTACAGTTTTCAAGATAGGAAGTTGTTCTTTTGCAGATCAATTGTACATATATTGGAGGTGTGCATATTGCTAGAATTTTGATTTCTGATAATTTATGAAAAAAATACCAGC
>WFKH01010319.1:0-35882 GCA_016163765.1 Magallana hongkongensis | reverse complement strand
GGATTATGGATACTGTTCACACAAAAGAAAACCCGGTTTGCTGTCACACTGACAGCTTTTCTTTTGCCTTGCAAATAAACATGGACTTTATTTCTGCTGGGGCCTGACTAAACTACTTACGATAGATGCAATTTATTAGCTTGAAAATGGGCGACAATTGTACTTGACGTATCATTTGGGAAATAAACACAGCATATATGCATGCACTATTGACACTTGTTACTTGTATAAATGATGGAGATATACTATAAGTACATTTTGTTTATGTATGGTGTAACAGTAAATATAAAGATGGCTGAACATTATGGAGGATTTGTATTAAGCTTCCATTGTTTTTTTTTTTATGTTGAATATTTAAAAGATTTTTTTTCCGTTAAGAAAGGATTTTTTTTTCTTAATGGCAATCACTTGTAATCTGATAATATCGACTTCAGCAGATGTCTTTTCATTACAATGCAATTTTTTTTCTGTCAATCAAGATAAGGAGAGAGCAGATTTTTTTCCCATTAATCAAGATAAAGAGAAATATGAGGGTGGGTGGGGTAGACAGCGTGTGTTAATTAAGAGTGGGAGGTGCACTTTCCATTACAGGACATTGCAAAATTTGCAATTTGTTTATCAATTACTGTACTAGCTATTTGACACTAACAATTTGACACTTTAGTCTATTAAATATTCCACATTACATTCAAATGCTCTTAATTGCAATTCCCTTTCAGTCCAATATATTAACTATTGAGATAAAAATTCCCATACTGATCGTAGCAAAAATCAAATTCACTGAACTCTTATGTTGAAAGATGTTTAAATTAAAAATTGAAAAACCCTGACAATTTTCTCAAAACAAGAGACCTCCTTGAACAGTTATAAAAATCTACAAATCATCAAGCGACCAAATTTTTCCTGATTCAGAAGATTTTTACTGAAGTGCCGTTATGCCTCGAATGACTATTATCTACTTCACTCGGACCACTTAACAATGGGTGTGTCGCGCTTCCTGTCTGTGTATCAGTGTGTATAAATGTATACAATGCTAAAGTGATTGTTCAATAACTTTAACTGGGTGGAGCATTCATTTTACAATCAGCTCTGGGCTAGCTAGCTTGCACCCTGTGGGGTGAAAATTCTGGGCATTAAAAATTTATTAATGCGCATGTTGAATTATTGCAATGGGATTATGTCATGTCAGTGTATATATAATTATACCCTTTTCGCACATGCTGTTGTTGTTTAAAAGTTTAAACCACTTGAATCAACTTAAACTTTGTGCAATTCTTAAGATTTTAATCTATTTCTCTCCATGAGGTATATTTTTGTCTCGTCTTATTCTTTTTTCCATTTTGCAATACTGTATCTATGAACTTATACTTGTTCAGGAATTGTTTTTATTATTTTTTTTTTTAATCAAAACTTGATTAATTTTTATCCATATGTATTAAGTTACTAGATTAAACAGATTGAAATAATTTAATAACTGAAAAGTAAGTTTTACCCAACCTCTGTTTATCTCACTTGCAAATGTTTTAATGGAAAAGGCTTTCATATACTGGCAATGTCTGCTGTCTAATCCACTTAAATATGTTTCATGACATAATAAAATATGTTCAAATCAAATGCTATAATACATATGTTAATCATAACAAATTCAAATCAATTTAATAATATAAAGTATTGAGAAATGAAAAAAATTATTTTTTTTAATTTTCAACATAAAAGTCGGCTACATTCTGCATTTAGAAACATAATTTGGAATGGACTTGAAGGGGTTCTGCACTATATTGTCAAAGTGAATTATAAAATAGCCTTCATTATTTGTTTACTTATTAATGATTGTATTAAGACAGCTGTTATTAAGGATGCTTAGACGAAAGGTTACAGATGATAGCTGACTTTGTTAATTACTAATCAACTTTCTACTGCTTAAACCTAAATCATGGAATTTTAGATTTGGCACCTTGAAATTCTAATCCAAAATTAAATATATATAACTACAGGTATAATTACAAATTTATATCAACAAATTTTTCAAATGTTTTTTTTTTAATTTCAAGTTTATTCTTAACATAGTGTCATAAATTCAAAACCTCTTAGCTGTTCAGAGGCCCGTCAAAAGGTAACAACAATACCTTACGTTTGTGATGTACCTGTGTGTTTTACATATTTCTCAGGTAAATTAACACAAAGTGGGACCACACCCTCCGATTTACATCACAGCTTGGCAAGCTGACATCAGGTCCCTTCCCAGTACTGTACAGACAGAGAAAATCATTGACCTGGATTCGAGCTGGGAGCTAGGTGGTGGTGACAATTCATTTTGAAAATATTGACTTTCTAATTGACAGTTGATTTATTATTAGCATTTGCAGGAAGCCTCAAATTTTAAAGGGGGCCCTTGGGAAATCTAACGCTTCACTGTGGAGCAGTTCACAGCTTATTGATTACATTGTTTTAGTGCATAAAAAATGTGGGAGGGGAATGGGAGTAGATTTCTAAGGGGGATTTATGACAAGTTGATTAATAAATCTTTATTTAGTTATACGTATTAAATCAGTTTCATCATTAAGCATGTTAACTTTCTTTGTTTTAAATAAAAAAAAAATACAATATACATTGTACCTTAGGCTAATAAATATAGCATATATTAATAAAATATACCATTGCCAATTAATCAACAATTCAACTAAGTCACTAGGATTAATTAAAATATGTTCATAATACTATTATAACTTTGAGCCTAGGATGGCCTTGAACTTTAAAATGCCAATCTTTCTGAGAGAGAGAGAGAGAGAGAGAGAGAGAGAGAGAGAGAGAGAGCAAGAAGAGAAATAAGAAGAGGTGTGTGTTGAAATAAACCCTTGAATACTGCATGTTATCAAGTTTCAGGAACAAGGCTTATGTTTGCACTTTGTAGTAAAAGGTCAAAAGACAGTTCAGGGCAAAAATTACCAACAACCCCCGGCCATCACCAAACAAAACCAAAAACCCATTAACTTTTGATATCGCAAATATGGATATTTCAAGTGCATGTATCCTTATTATAGAGAGGAAATTTTTAGATTCTAGGTTTAACCGCAATAGATGTATCTTGAATCCTTGAGCATGTTGAGTATATATCTCAAAGTTTCGAATGAGGGCAAGTTCAAGATATAGGCCAAATCAGGAAGTTTTACTTTGCATAAAAATAATATTTTCAGCATTTTCTCAAAAATTGGTTTTTGACCATGTTAAATGACCTTGGCTCTCAATGTGGCTTTTGGTAATATAATCCTATTTTTTGGCAAAAACTTATCATTATATATTTGTCTTTGTGGGCAATTATAAAGTCCTAGTATTATTATTTTTTTTTTACCAAAGCTTATCATTACAAGGATTTTGTCATTATAAGAACATGAACAGAGTTAAGGTGGTATATGGGACACATGTTGATATTAATGTGCCAAGTACATTATAATCAAAATACTTTCACCGCTTTAGAATTTTCAAATATTACAATATTTGACTAAAAAATAAGTTTTTAAAAATTTTTGGAAAAGTAAAAATTATAAACGCTCCAACGTTATTCGAACTCATGATTTGAGTGAACGCCTGAACCCATTGTGCTATGGTGTTAGGTAATGATTTTTGGGGAAAAAAAATTATTAAATTATACTTGATTTTATTATTTATTTTGATAGGAAGTACATCACAATATGAAAGTGTCCCATACCACCTTAAACACATGTTAAAACACTAAACATAGCATGCTGAATTAAATGTTGAGCCAATGAAAGATGCAAAGTGATTGTCAATGCATGTGTTATTTCAAAAGGATCAAATTTGAAGTTCCTGAAATCAACTAATCAAATAAACATGTAGCTACATCATCTACATGAAACTTTATAGGGGTCAGGCCTAACAAAAAAATAGGTTTGTTTCCGCTTTCAGGCTGAAAAAAATTAGGGTCGGTAGGTAGGCTTTATTTTTTGTTTTTTGGTTTTTTTTTTTTACGACATGACTGCTGCCATTTGTAAATAACAAACATCTACACAACACTGTTGACATCTAAATAAGTTCTATAAGCGTTTTTATGACTTAAATTTAGAGGACACAATAAATTTTTTAATCAGATAAAAACGAAATTTTACCAAAAAACGGATAAAAATGGAAATTTACGAAAAAACTCGGAAATTTTTTTTTTCAGCAGGTTTAAGTTAGGGTCGGTCGGGAAAGCGGAAACAAACCTATTTTTTTGTTAGGCCTCAGTTTATATTGTGGCAATGAGCAGCCACCTTTATGTATGCATAAACTTGATAAATTCTAAAATATGTTTTACTTGCACTGGTTAAAAAAATATATCATTTTGTTATATTCAGTAGTGTATTCTCACTATATAACTCTATATATAGACGAATAGTCACTAATTGTAATATTAGCTCGTCTGAAAAATATTGACCGGTCAATATTTTAAAAAATATTTCTTAAATATTGACCGACTAGGAATAATATCTAGAGAATATTCCCTCTATTTCAATAAATTGCTTCTGATTCCTTGATCCGTAAACGGTGACGTAAATAAATCTTCGTGACTGCAAAACAAGGTAACGCCATAATAGGCAATCAGTCAAGGCAAGTAAACAACGGACGCGCATTGCGACGGTTTGCTATCATAACGGATGCAAGGATTTGTGAATGAGTGGCGGAATATCAACAGTGACCATTTGATGCGGATGATATTTTGGAAATGGACTTTGCGCAAAATTGAATACATGAATTCTATGTTGAGCTGAGAAAACTATGACGATCTGTTTTCAAATTCTTTCTTGATTTTTGGTTTGTTTCTTCATATAACAAACAAATGTTGACTGTATTTTCGGGCTTCGCATCGGGCAATATTTCCATCCCTTGGGGGCTAATATAATCAATGTTGCCCTCAACCCCAGTCAATATTTTTTATAATACTATTATGTTAACATTTTATTACGTTAATTTAATTTGGATTAGATTAAGTAACAACAGAAGATTTTTTCAAGATTCATAAAATCTTGACATTATTTTCCATATTCTACATGAATAAGATATTTCCATTGAACCTTTATAGTTATTAAATGAGAGGCTTATCAAAAAGGGCTTGTTTGCTTTCAAGCTCTTGACACAAACTTTATTCTCTTTTAAAATGTTTAAGTACCGTATGATAATATTCTGATTGCAAAATTCACACCTTGAGACCCAGGGTTCTTTCGCCTCATAATGGTTATGGGGATGACACCATTGAAATTGGGAAAATTAGCAAAGTTTTGAAGATCGAATATTGGGAAAATCACTGTATATCGAAACCTACCATAGTTTAGGTTTCTAATGTTTAGTTGTAAACTTTATTAAAGGTTTGCAATATAAAACGTTTAACTTTTCCCAATTATTCTCACCCCTTAAAATTAAGAACACAAGTGTGGATATTTTTAATTATTATTTGAAATATCCACAGTTGCACTCTAATTAAACTTTGAGAACTAAGGATGACTGTGTAAATAAACACTTTCATTTCGGGAAAAATGTAACAGTACCTTTTTCAGATTGGGACAAGTCCCAGGAGCCTTTCAAAAACCACAGACTATAGACAATGACCAGAGCCCCGAGACCTAATTGTTGGATACTTACCAAGAATCGACTTCTGTACATCCCTTGCTTCGGGTGTCAACACAGCCTCTTTACCGACGAAGTCTTCCTCCGTAGCGAAAGTCACAAGAGCCTGGGCAGTGGTGGAGACTGGGTCACAGAAGTTGATGAATCGTGCATGATACCTGGTGCTGGGGTGAGATTTGTATGTTTTAATACTGGCGATTAGACATCCTGCAGCGCAAGTCACACTTTTGACGCACAGTTTGAATTGGTCTCTGGTTCCTTCGTCACGTACCTTTTCGTCAGCAGACTTGCATATATTTGTTAGTACCGATATGTGTTTAGAAATGTTTGAACACAGGTCGATGATTAGCTGCGGAGATAGGTCGTCCACTCTGGTCTTTTTTAGCCGATTGCAACTTAATTTTATCTCTAGTCCGGCTAAGGATATAGAATACCGATCGACAAGTCCTGGGATTGCTTGACAACAGTCTTTAAAAGATATTGCACAAATGTAAGAAACATGACTACACAGTTCCATGAAAGTTACCACGGTCGAAGTGAGTTCAGTCAAGCCTTCGCAGATTTCTACTGATTTCGTGGTGATCATGTGAACATAATTAATAACGCTCTTCATCAATGTTTTGATCGTTTTTGTGCTAGCAATAATTCTTTCACTGATCTGCACAAATGTTGACTTGCTGGATATGGTGTCAGTTCTAATGGGCCGAGCATCACAGGACAGGATCAGAAGCTCTGCTACCGACTGCAAAGTGCTGTGACATCGTTCACACGTCCCTGTTAATGTCCTTATGTTGTTGTAGCTCATCCTTAAACATAAATCTCATGACTTTTCTACTAAGCCTAAAATTACACAACTACAAACTCAGCGGGCTTGAAAACAGCTGATGCCATTTCTCCCTCCGTGTGCCCCAAAGAAGTTGAAAAATCAATGTCTCGGAAGAAGCACTCTTTAGATAACATAATGTGCAACGTTTCCATTTGCTGCACACACTATCATAAGGTATTAATAAATACTATCGCATAAATACAATAAATATTTTGCAAACATGAATGTCTTCGTTCGTCGGTATCGGCTTCCTCCTTTTGTGATGTATGAGTAGGCGTGGTCACTTTCAACAGCAGGAAGTAGTTTTTAGCAAATCACGTCAATGGTCACGTACAACGCGCGATTTCCCGTTTGCCCTTTTACGGTCTAAATGCACAAACAAAATAGTTCTAAATAATGAATATATTGTCTTACATGAATATTTGGTGTGTTAAGAATACTCAGAATAACTTTAAGTTTTAAAATACTGCGCATTTTTTGTATTAGTTTACTTTATTCGAAACAAACTGTAACATTGTGCGTATGAATATCTTTCTTTGCAAAAGAACTCCATTACAGGGACTACTTCCGGTTTTTTAGCCTGAATCTTGAAATTTTGAACTTGTTTAAATCAACAAGAAGGTAACTGTTTTACGTATGGAATGCTAAAATCAAGAAAATATCATTATGGTTTCAAATCTTAATCAACATGAAACGGAAGTCAACAGAAAATGTTGTCTTCCGTTTCATGCACATGTTACTTCCGTTCCCGCTAATTTGTGTTTGGGTCAATATCGATATGCTTCTGAGAATAGTTGAGAATCGTTAATTAATACAGGATAGCAACTCAAAGGCCATAACTTTGTTTTCGTTTTGTGAATTGCATTCTATGTAGGAGAGTAACAAGATAAAGTAGCATTCAATCTTACAGATTCGGAACAATAAAACTAAACTTTTCTTCACGGAACAGCTGCATACATGGCATGAGTACTAGGGACAATGTCTGCAAATTTGTAAAGTCTGAATACACTGGGAAGTTATTGTAATCCTTTTAAGAGCTACACTTGGCTATATAAGTTCTGCAGCTATGCTTGATCCTGCTATATACACAGGGGCTTGTTTAGAAAAAAAAACATCGTTAAAAAATTGGGTACCTCGGAGGAAAAATAACAAGGGAGGACGCCATCTTGGATACCGCCTCGCTTCATCAGCAAATTTCTCATTTAAATTGTTAAACTAGACATATGCGCCGATTTGTATTCCTTCATAAATGATTCTTCTTTAAGATCTCACCTCCAGTTTAATTCTATTTATGTCTACATCAACAAATTTTATCTTTTTCTCGCGTAAACATCCAAAATCGACAACTCCCTGGCTTTTCCCATAGCCAATCGTATGACAGAGATCTCGCGTGCCGTACTTTCACTTTATGCAGAAGCCAGGGAGTTGTCGATTTTGAATGTTTACGCGAGAAATCAACAAGTTTGATAATATTGGTGTAAAAAAGAACTAAACCGAAGGTGATTGCTCAAAGAAGAATCATTTATAAAGGAATACAAATCGGCGCATATGTCTAGTTTAACAATTTAAATGAGAAATTAGCTGATGAAGCGAGGCGGTATCCAAGATGGCGTCCTCCCTTGTTATTTTTCCTCCGAGGTACCCACTTTTTTAACGATGTTTTTTTTTTCTACACAAGCCCCTGTGCTATATACTGCATGTTCACAGACTACTGCTCACAAACTAGATTCCTCTTGCACAAAAAATAAATAATTATGTATACATATATGTAGTGGGTAAAAAGAAACTGGATAGACAGACTATGGAAATGTATATTACAACTCGCATGAAGGTGTAACAGGATAGGAGAAATAATGATGGACCAGACAGGGATTCAAACCTGGGCCCCCAGAATCTCTAGTCAAGTGCTCTACCCACTGAGCTATCTGGCGCCGGTATTCCAACTGGTCTGACCGTCACATCTCCCCCCCCCTTAAATGATTTTCGCCCTTGTAGATCATGAAACCTGTCATTTCTAGGGGTTTGTAGGGCACCAGTTGTAACCAGATAGGAGAAATAATGACGGACCAGACTGGGATTCGAACCTAGGCCCTCTGAATCTCTAGTCAGGTGCTCTACACTCTGAGCTATCTGGCGCCGGTATTCAAACCAGTCAGACTGTTAATTACAAAGGAAAAATACAGTAAAACTTGTTTATTATATATATGGATATAGCGAAATCTTGGATATAGCGAAGTTTTGTGGAGTCCCCGGCAAAACTCAACAAATCTTTGGAAACTTTTACGGTTATAACAAACACACTTAAAACAAATTAATGGATATAACGAACTGATTTTGAGTCCCGTAGAGGTGAAAAATAACGAAGTTTGCATATTTTATAACGAATTGTTTTATAGTTTTCAAACACCAATGGAGATAACTGTTTGAATGAATTTAATTTCACAAAAAATCCCTATATTTACCACCCAATTATTTAAAGTTTCAATAGAAGGTATTTTATTTTATGCCTCAGTAACACATATGGTAGTCATCTTAAATAAAACATGTATACAGCGAATTCGCTAAACTTATTATAACAAATTCGTTATATGGATATAACAAATTACGAATATAGTGAAGTAAATCTACTAGTTCCTAGGACTTGGCTATAACCGGGTTTTACTGTACACATGTAAGTAGGTTGCAGAGAGGGAAGGGGTGTTGTTGAAATTAAAAGAAGGTTGGACCCTCTATCTGGTTTTTCGTATATTACATATATATAAAGTTTATAGGTTTACGTATTGTCAAGATTGTAACTAAAAAATAATGAGTTTTTTTTTTAACTAGACAGGATCCAATCTGTGCCTCTGACGTCCATCTTGATCTGATCATTTCTTGATGTTGACAAGGAGACTCGCATGCCGATGTCGGCGTCACTAACAGAGGAGGGTCTGGACCCAGGGTTAGTGATATCTACCGTAGAGGAACAGATCATCGAGGATCAACAGGCCGCTAAGGAAATCATACTCTGTCCAGAAATACAGTTTGTCCAACAGAAGTCTCAGGTATGGGAATGGACATGTCCATATTAATATTTATAACAAGAAAAAACATCAAAAGCTTAATGTGAAAGCAAAGAAATTGTTTACTTGGCTTAAGATACTCAAACATGTGTATCTGTATCCTCGCTGTCCTGTCGGGTATGGGAATGTATTTTTAGTCGGGAACTATTCGGGCCCATGTCCATGTTCAATAAAGCCCAAACTCTTACAGTAAACACTAACATAAACTATGATTAAGTTTGTCATCATATTCAAGTCCAGTGTTTGAAAATCTAGATTTTAAAAGCTAATTGTACCTCTAGACTCTAGTGAAACCTATGAAATCATTTGCTTGAGGTGCCAAAACATTTTTGCAGAATAAAAGAGTGGTGCCCCTTTGATTGTGATGATTGAATGCTATGTGTATAGCTGTCTTTCTTTGATCATGTTCAGATTTTAGAAGATTTCTTTATCCTATCATCGCAGAAAAAATAGAGAATAGAGTATTCTACCTTAGATGGTGATAATTGAATAACTGTTTCATATCTGTACATCTTTGAATTCATCATGTTTGAATTGAGAAGGTCTATCCTACAGGGCTCAAAGTAGACTTTCGGACAAAGTCGCCAAATGGCAACCAACTTCGAATTTAACTCGCCATTTTCAAATTCAGGTCGCCAGTAGTAAAACTTTATGTAGCATCAAGATATCTGCATATTTTCTCTCATTAAATATACTGTAGAAAATAATAAAAGAAGTGTATTGTTGAAAAGGTTTTTATTTATTGTTTCCGGTCTGGCAAAAAAAAAATAATTTCCCATCTATCCAATCAAAAATGACACATCATACTCATTATTATAATATTTTCCAGCACTAGAAGTTTTAATTTACATTGATTCTTGGGAGACAAGTCTGTAGACTAAATCTCTAAAATTGTACATTGTTTTGAGTGGATATGTAAAAAGAATATCTTGTACGAAGTTCTTTCATATTGGCGTAACAAAATAAGTTTACCTTCTCGTTATGTTAAAGTCTCGTAAACATTACTAAACATATTTGTCTCATGCAGTTTTGCATTTTGAAAGATTTTTGAACCTGGTGTAAAAGTTTTGAAAATGAACCGGGCAGATATTTTTGGTCGCCAAATGGCGACTGGCTTTTAATATAAGTCGCAAAACCTGAATTTAAGTCGCACATGCAACCTTTTTAGTCGCAACTTTGAGCCCTGTCCTGTGCTAAATATTTCTTTATCCTATCATTACAGCCTGCCAAAGAGAAGGACATTGTTATCTTCCCAAAGTCCCGACAGTACTACGCCAAGATGTCATTGGTTGATCTGGGAAAGAGGCTCCTAGAGGCCGCCAAGAGGGGAGAGACAGATGACGTCCGTACGCTTATGTCTAATGGTGCCCCATTCACAACAGACTGGGTACTAACGTAATTTGATCGTAAAAACTCTTAACCATGATTATTTTTAATCGATAAATTACAATTCTCTGAATATTACAGGATCTTTAAAATTAAGATGATCATGAACACTTAAAACTAATAAGGAGAGAACTGTAGTTTCATTTCCTGAAATGAATTACTTGTAAATTGTTCACTTGAAGTTTGGCTCGGTAATTCAAGAAACCCTTATGTGTTTTACAGTTAGGCACATCCCCACTACATTTTGCGGCCCAGTTTGGTCACTTAGAGACGGCGGAGGTTCTCCTGAGGGCGGGAATTAGTAGGGATGCCCGGACAAAGGTGGACAGGACCCCCCTTCATGTGGCCTCCCAGGAAGGTCACTCCGACATTGTGGATCTACTGGTCCAGCACGCGGCAGATGTGGATGCCAAAGACATGGTCAGTGGTTGGATAATCAATTGTTAATCCACAATAATGTTTAATCCTTTGTTAATCCACAATAGTATAGAATCTTAAGAAATCACTCTACTCTTTAGTCTTCAGAAATTAGATAATACCAAGTTAAAGATAACAAACATTAATGTTTACATTTTCAGGCACCACATATCAGGTCAAATTTACTGTATAGGGAGTTTTATTGCCATATATGTTGAAAAGCGGAATAAAAGTCAATTTTTTTTTAAGGGTCCTCCACACCTTTGGGAAAAGTTCTGCATACAGGCCCAAACTTCTAAATTACTTAAAGATATGGATTTCTAGCATGTGTTTGATTTGAAATGACAGAAAAAAAATCAATTTTGGGGGAAAAATTAACTTTTAAAATTGTACCGCTAATCATGAAAACAAAAGTCTCTGCAGTATTCGAACTTGGGACCTGCGGGTCAGTAGAGTGAAGCTACAGAGATAGACACCAAAATTTGGCGATATAAACTGTTTCATGATGGGTTAAAATCGCCATGTTGTGACATACTGTCATAAAAAGTAGAAGTCATGGGGTGTAGAGGATCCTTGAGTTAAAGTTAAAATTGAAAAAAGGAACTTTTACTTTTTGCAAATCTTTAAAAATAAAAGTAAAATTACTGCCTGCACATTTTGTTTTGAAACTTTTTGACTGAAGTTCTAATCAGTGCAGAAGTGTATTCGACCTGATATGGAGATGCCTGAAAAACAAAACATTGTTTTTTAATCTTATTGATCAAATTAAGGAATGCTTATGCATGTTTTAGGTAATTTTTAAATAACTCGTCATAGATTTGTCTGTATCATTTAATGCAGCTGAAGATGACCCCCTTACATTGGGCCACAGAAAAAGGACACGCCCATGTTATGGAGGCCCTGATCAAGCATGGAGCAGACACAACCTGTGAAAACAAGGTACAAGATGGGGATTGTACAGGTAGTGAAGAGATATTAAATATATAATTATGTGTCAGTAAATTGATGTAGAGTGTCCAAGACACAGCTGCTGTGCTGATGGATTTAATTGCCACATTGAGAAGGGGAACAACTCAATATCTCAGTTTAAAAGAATGAATCTGAATTTACTTTCTTCACATTTAACTACATGATGGAGACCAAATTCTTGAAATTTGCGGTAGAAAAACTGAGCGAAAGGAAACTAATACCTTAAGTAACATATAGATTTAAATGCAGATTCATTACAAATGCAAAGTGTGAATAACGAATGCTTTATTCTCTAAGTTTGACAGAACTCCTTTGGATATTGCCATTGGAAACGGCCGAGCGGACCTTGTACAAATATTACAGCTAGCTCAGGTACTGTACTCGTTGTCAAAACACACCATGATTAGGTCACCTTTATATTATTGTTTTTTCCATTGACCAACTCAAGGTATTTTTGCTCTGATATTCAGTTTTTTGCAGGTCTTATTGTCTGTTGCATTTTATGCAACTTTAAAAAAACAAAATCGTATCATGGTAAACTGTTAATTTTGACAGCACACACATATAGGCAGCATGGGAGATGATGAGACAGTCACGATAGAAACCACAGAGGTGGATCCAGAAAATATTGAGGAGACGGTGACTGTGTCTTCAGACCTGGACGGCAAACAAGGTGAGATGGGGACGGTGTGTTATTTAAATGAAGGAGGCTTTGGGGGCTGGGGAGGGGAGGGAGATGCATAATATGAATGAATAGGGGGTCAGATTTAAGAGACCTCTAAAAGAAAGACAGAGAATATGATGGGGGCCATTACTGGTATATGAAGTATATAAGATGTGGGAATTATTGGAAAGATAAACCAGTAAAACTTTGAGAGAGAGGAATAAATTCTAAATGGATACTGTGGGGGAAAGGATTTTTCCTTTAGAAAAAAGGTCAACCAAAGGAAAAAAACATTAAGTGCATTTGTATTTGACTGTTATCTGTGTTTGTTACAGACAGCCAGGATCAGACTAACTCCTCCGTGTTAGCCACCCTAGCTGCTCTTGCTGAAGCCACAGCCCCAAACACCAGCACCCAGGGTAGGCTCAGTCAGGCCAAGAAATTATTGATCAGTTTCTCAGGCACTGCTGCATTCCATTTTGTTAAAGGGGCATAAGTCAATTCTTCAGTAATAAATATATAAAAAACGCTTACTGAGGTTTTTTTCCCCTCTTCAAATCTTGCAATAAAGATGAAATTAAATATCAGCAGTATATAATTTAAAGATTTTGACCTGAGAAGAATGATATTTTTCAGGCATTATATTACATGTTTTTACTGATTGTATGCCTTTTCACTACATCAATTATCCATCATCTGCATCTTTCTTTTTTAAATACATGTACATTCTCTCAGTTCTTTATCAATTTTTTCTTGCATTGACTTGGAAGATATCTTTGGAAATAAATAAATGCAGAGAACAGAAACCACTAACCTTTCAAAAGATAATTTAGTAATGATTTGATGGAGTATTATACTGGCCTGTATGTATATTTTTCCTTTTAATTCCAGTGACGACGGCGAACACGGACGCAATGTCATGGTTGGAGAGTCAGGGAATCACCATGATAACCACCACTGAGGGCGGGATCATCTCCTCAGCGATGGAGAGTGGCCAGTCAATAGCCCTCACTGGTATGTAGCATTAACCTTTTGTCTTTGTAACTGTATGCATCTTGCATTTTGCTGTGTATTCTGTTTAGAGCGTTTTTGGTGTAAAGTGACTTCCGCTAAATTATGTACATGTACATTGCTAAATGCCTTGAATACATGTACAAGAATAGGTGCTTTCAGAATTATGCTATCCAACTTGTTGAAAAATCAATCTTTGGCAAATATTCTACATGCCAATTATGATGCATTTACAGTAACCCGAATTTCCTCTTACTTATTATGTAAGTGTCCAACTGTATATCAGTGATCCCTATTGTCAGTAAAATCTGAATTTCCTTTTTCAAAAATCTGGGAAAATCACCAGACCCTTTTCTCTTAATATAAGAGACCATCAAACTGTATATCTTTGAATTCTTTTATGAATAAACATAACCTGAATTTCCTCCTTTTTCAGAGGCTGGTAAGATTGCGCTGACCAACATCATCAAACAGCAGGGTCTGTCGGCTGGAACGCTGATCTCTCAGGATGGCGTGCTGACGGATGACGGGATAGTGACAGAGGATGACACCGTGGTCACCCAGGAGACTTCGATCCTCGGGGCGGGGGAGGTGATGGAGGGAGATGTAGAACAGGGACTGGTGGAAGAAAATGAAGGACAGGTAATTAAAGGGGGGGGGGGGGGGGGGGGGGCATACAGAGTTGTGTCCCTTTGTGAGGAAGGGAAAGGAAGGGGGTGATGGATGCACATGGTGGCTTAGATTTATGGACAGGTAAAGGGGCTAGGTACAGGTAAGGGGGTGGTGGATGATGGAGGGAAAAGTAAGAGGAAAGGAGGAGGTGATAGAGGGTGAGGTGGAACAGGGAATTGTGGAGAAGAATGAGGGATAGGTAATTTGGGGGGGGAGGAGGTATACAGAGTTGTTTCCCATTATGTGGAATGTAAAAGGGGGTGTCATACAGACTTGTTTCCTCATGTGTGGAATGAAAGGGACATGTTATAGAACATTTTACATACATAGGCATGAAGTCAAATTTTGGGGGGGGGGGGGGGGGGGGGGGATAAGTAATAGAGGGAAAGATAAAACAGAAGCATGTAAGGTAAAAGATGGAGATGAGGTGTCATACAACAGTTGTGTTGGAGTTATGTTCTTTTGTGCAGAAGATAAAAGGAGTTGGTTGCTTAGAAACAAAGAAATTTGAATAAAGAAGTTTATGTACATGTACATGAAGACAAATTTTTATTCTTAAAAATGAGAGGACTAAATGCAGTATTATTTACTGTGAGCCTGCTGATAATAAAGTTACGAACAGAATGTAAAACTGTGCTTCTGGCTTAACGTGATTTTAACTATGGAAAATTTAAGTACAGTGTATGACAAAACATAGTTACTGTATATTACATGTATTACTGATATCATAATGGAGGTGTGTTTAAGGAAAACAAATGCATGACTGTACACAGTTATTAAAGAAAACAGAAATAAATGCACATAATTATTTTTCTTTATTCTACAGAAGGTCATTACAATTGTGGCAGCTACAGGACTTGACCAGGACCAGGAGGGACTGGGAGAGGTCATGACCTCTGAGGGCATCGTGATGGGGGCAGGGGACGCCCCCGATGAACAGCTGGGTAAGAGTTGAATCTATTGTTTTGTGAAGTCACTGAATTCTTGCATAAATATAAGATATAATTGGGTCAGTGATAAGGTTGGTGGACCGTAGAAGTAAAACAGCCTCACTTTTACAAAAGGGAATGGGTGGGAGATTTTTTTGGGGGGGGGGGGGGGGTCAATCTACACATTTGTGGTATGAACTAGTATTGAAATGATCAAACAGACAGAACTGTTTTTATCATTAATAGGCCTTTGTCTCACCATTTTGCATTAATAGTAAAATTTAATGAATAGGCAAGATGTTTAAAAATTAAAACATACAGATTTTAACTTGGCATTCAAGTATTGTATCTCTTTCACTTTTACCTGAGAATTTTATGTGTTTCGTTTCACAATTTTGTTTAGAATCATCTGATTTGAATTCCTTAGATTCGACTGATGAGCCTCCAATGAAAAAGATGAAGGCTGAAGCTATAGAGGAAGATACCAGTATTTATACCAATCCCATAGAGAAAGACAATGAAGAGGTATATGTATGTGCCATATGTACCATCATTTTCATTTTAGAACACTGGTTATTTAAGAAATTAAAAGCATGTTAAAATGTTCACTGGGATATGAACTTGGTTGGTCACGTGATCAAACCGTGTGAAGCCCAAAGGGCTTCTCAGAAGATTTGATCACGTACCAATCAAGTTCATATCCCGGTGAACATTTTAACATTGCTGTTTATTACTTACATGGTTTTTATATATGTTTGAGAAAGGCAAATTGTTCAGAATTATTAACATTACCGTATTTTTATGTTTACAATAATGCAACCATCAAATGATAAGAGCATGCGGGAATCATTGTGACGTCAGTAAAATGTTTGTAACACAGAATTGAACGTTTTTGCTATTCTATAGGTTCATATAACGAAGCATATTTTCAAATGTAAATATTGAAATGTATGTTCTTGGCTTGATTCACACTGAACAGTATCTGTGGAACTGTATTTTCCTGATTGGCACTCTGGCTGCTTATATGTATTTAAACTTTGCTTGATTGAATGTGCTATGGTTTTTCTGAGCTTTGGGTAATGGAAATGTAAGACATATTTCTAGCTTAAGGTCCAAAGAAAATACAGTGAAAATTGTAAGAATGAACAGGATTGGACTTTTCAAATATTTAAAAAGTTCCTTTTTAAATGATTAAATATTTATCTTCGATCTTTTAACAGGAAGTGGACCTGGACAAGGAGAGCCTGCGTCGACAGTTGGAGGAGATGCAGCGACAGGCGGAGGAGTACAAGCTCCAGCTACAGCAAAAGGAGGAGGAGGCGGCCGCCTACAAAAAGAAGCTCGACGAGAGCATCATCACTACTGAGGAGACATAGGGGTTGGAGGTCAAGGACGTGGGGGGTTGTGACCCCACAGGAGCACATTGACTCTGTGTTTTATGTGTGTTAAAATGTCAAACAGTTGATAAGATGCAAGAAAACTGAGTGTGGAAAAATATGACGGTGAACTGGATTAGATAAGAAGAGAAAAGGTTAACGAATGACTGTGTGTCAACAATGGTGTATTTTGATTTGAAACAAAGTGACCTGAATGACGGTGTATTTACAGTTGAAATAGACAGTGACCTACTGTTAACAATATGTTATTAGGGATTGAAAACACTTTGTGACCATTGAGTTTAAATATCATTGTGTTGGACACTGTATTTAATTATTTTTAACTTGATATGAATAAGTGGTTTCAGGTTGAAATGATCTCATATCCTTCATTGGTCAGAATGTACATGTATATAGAATTGAGATATCTAGGGTTGAGATGTACAATTTTAAGTTGTTTGTAAATTGTAATAAATAATGTGTTAAGAAGTGTTAAGATCTGAATAAATATTGGACAGATTTCCGTGTTGTAAACACATCATCTTGACATTGAACCAATCAGTCAGGAGTTTCATCTACTGTACCTGTATTATGATAGTTCATTATTTGTGTCTTCAATCATTGCAACCACATTTTTTTTTTTTACTCAATCTTCATATGTATTCTAGCATCATGTTGAATTCATCAGAAATTTCATATGACATGTCTTTAATTTGTACCAATAATTCCAAATTGTTCTTGAACAATGCAAGACTTTGTTTTTTAAAGTCAATAAAACTGATAATAATGAAAGTAGTATTTCTAGTTTTTTTTTTAAATAGCAAGTATAAGTTATTGAGAAAAGTGACAACCTGCATGTATGTATGCATTGGAGACAAGGCCAAAAAAAATAAATGTTTTGGTTCTCGGACACCTCCACATAAGGTCAAATGCTGCCTTATACCTTATATAATTGCCATATTGAGTTATTCCCCTGTGGAAGTCTTGTAATAAAAGTACAATAAAAATACCTGCCTGTTTTATTATAATTATTCTGAAAATTTTTGGCCTGAGAACAAATTTTTTTTTTTTAATTGTGCTATCCCTTTCATGTAGCACCGATTCCATGAGACTCAGTGGAATATTTTGCATCTCAGAAAATTGACCAATGCTAGCAATGAGTTGGGGATTGACCTTTGATTATCCAATCATGGTTTACACATAACATGCTGATACGGTCTGCAGTTCAGGGCTGCATTTTACAAAAGAACTTACGACAAGATTTATATAAAACCATTTGTTTACAACTATTTCAATTCCCATAATTATATTTTACAGCCATAAGAATAAAACATTGATTCGTTTGTGATTAATTAGCATTCATTAATTTGGTCGTAAGTCGTAAGTTCTTTTGTAAAACGCAGCCGAGGACATCTAGTATACTCAAACCAGGTGAGCTTAACTCGACATCTACATTTCTGTCAAATGATTTGTGAGATTTACGCGGGCTGAATGGTCGTGGCCATTCTACGGCTATAATTATCTCCTTTGGATGAAGAGGTCTGTAAAAAGATACAGTAAAATATTTAAATTATTAGGATTTTTTCTTTACTAATAAATAGTTTATGGCCAAAAATTATAAAAATTATATGTAAAATTAAAAGGCAGATCTGAAGTCTAATTTGTTTGTCACCCAGCCTACTTACAAGAAAATAAAACCGAAATTGTCTGAGCATTCTTTTAGGAATTTTATTCAAGTTCACTGACAAGTTGACAACACAGATGTGCAAGATAAGAAAAAAAAAAACCTGATTAAAATCTAAAAACGAACAAATGCACACTTCATTTGTAACAGTGTGTTCTATATTGTCACCAGCTTAAAATGAACAATATACAGCACATCTCAAAAGTCAAATAGAAAATTTCAAACATAAATATTTCATAGAAACAGATATAATTTTGGTCAAGACATTAAATCTTTTACTTGAATAATGCTTTCTGGTCACAAAAATGTTAATAAATCAATGACAAAATATTCTTATATAAATTAGAGTTTTTGATACAAAGCGCTTTCCTATAGTATATTGTAATGCTTTTTAAACTGAACAAAATATATTGAAACTAACGGAGGGTGATTTTGATGGATATCTTAATTATTTTTACAAAAAACAAGGGCAATGGCAAATGATGAATTCAAGGAAATTGTTTACAAATTCCAAACAAGCCATCATAGCTGAGTATTATATTTAGCCCACTTATACACTGTAGTGTGAGCCAAATTAAATCCCGGAGAGAAAATTTCCACATAATTATATACTAACAGTATATCAACTTGTATCACAAGAGAAAAATTGAAATTGGCATGGTTTAAGAAGAAAGTGAAGCCATAATTCTGTGAAGCAGTAACCAGATATGTGTAATGACCCTAATTAATAACTGTGATGACATCATATCCTGATTAAATCATATACTGAGATTTCCCTCCTTAATATACTTTACAAAATCAACAATGACAACAAAGCATTAACCAAATTAACTGAGATAATCTATTCTAAAAATTGTGCACCAAGTTTTAATATATTAGGCAAGGTATCAAAATGCTAAAAATGTTGTTTGTTTTTCACATTCCATGATATAATTGAACTTGAAATTAATAAAAATATTCAAATGGATTTAAAAATTCAATACTTTTGACTGACTTATTGAAATATTATTAATTGCACTTATTTACTTCACAGACACAGTTAATTTTCTCACACTTGTATTAATGTTTAATTGCATTAAATAATAAATCAGTTCATTATTAAGTAATACTTTGAAGGAGTCACAAAGGTTAAAATCAGAATATAACTCTTATCTTTGTAAAAATATCAATGGTTTTTGTTTCTCTGTAAAACACAAGCATAAAACCTGTTATATTAAAATCCATTTATAGAATTCTTTGGAAAATTGAGACAGGGATATCATTTGCATTCCATGTTGCTAAATAAAAATACATGTACCAAAAAAACCAGCTACATGGAACCTGAAAAAAGGTAAATTATTAGCACAGTGTAAAATTAATGGAAGAAATTGAAGTTCTGCAGAAGATGTGTCAACTGAAGACAAAAACTGAATTAAGTGCTGTTATTATAGCATTCAACTTTGTTTCTTTTGTATTAATGTTAAAATATGAGGTCCCTTTATAAAACATAATGTGCAAATGTTCCTGTTAATTAAGCTATTATCACATACATTTATCAGTAGTTGTAAATACTAAAAATTGGACAATGTGAAATGATTAGCATTATTAAACTTTAAGTTTGATATACAAGCATATGGATGGATCATCTTGACTTACTTCTCAATATCAATATGGTAAGCGTAATCCCCGTTTATCAATTTCTAATTGTGTGACATTGATTTTAAGTCTATAATCAAACTATATGAAAAAGCATGCTTCCAATAGTAAATTGCATTGAAAAATATATGTCAACAGTAAGTTGTCGATAGATTTAAATAACAAATATTCCACGATTATGTGACATTCATTTAAGCCTTTGCAAACTGTAATCAAAACATACTTTCAATATATACCAATGGTAAATTGCATTGAACAATATATGTCAAAAGAAAGACGATAGATTAAGAAAAATTAAGATCAAACAACACAAAATCAACAGAGCTCATATTCTCAAGCAAACATATTATTCAATTGAAGGGAAATTTAATCACTGATCTTGATATCGACAGATGATACATGCATCTCGAAACAATTAAGCTCATTGAAAGATGTGACTACAATAAAAAAATACTACAATTATATGATATCATAATCATAATTAAAATGAAACATGATGTCAATAAAAAATCACAAATATGTAAAAAAAGGAAAAAAATGGAATACTTTGGACATCACTGGGAAGAAATATCACATAGGGTGAACCAGACAAATACACTGGTTCACGCACAATTAAAAATGTGTTATAAGACTCTAATAAAAATCAGTGCAATAAGACGACCATTTCATTTTATACCACATTTATTTTACACTAATCACACCAATGTGGTTCTTTTACTAACACACTAGCTAGTTACAATATAGCCTTGTAGACTTAATTTTACACTTAATATTTGTAGTATGCACAGGATTAAATTTATAGAATAAGAAAGAATCATAAACTAAAAAATACTGAAATGTTTAAAATGTGGCTATTACATGTACCATATATCCAAAAAAAGAGAATACATGTGTATATACAAGAAGCCTACACACTCTCAATTCAGGAATTTTTTAATCCGTTTGTTAAAATTACAATGAAAGTTATTTTGTGTCTGAAATATTTTAAGATAAAAAAGCAATAAAATAATAATGATAATGTTTTCTGATGAATGAGTAACATACAGCTAAAAAATTGAAATACCGGTAATTGAAACATGACTAAAAAGATGAAATTTAAAAAAAAAATGTTTAGTTCTGCCCTATTTTTTCACTCCAACAAATTGGTTCTCAGAAGAATATAGCAAACAAAATTCATTTAAAGTACACTGAAAATATATAAAAAAGCACATTTATTTCATGAGCATTGTAAGTGTAAACACATATTATATGTCCCTAAGAGATGGTGGTCTTTCAGAAAAAACAAACATACAATAATTATACAACAAGTATTGAGTTTGAGTTTGATTTATGTATCCAAGAGATGGTAGTGAAAAATATTTAGTAAAACATGCATAAACATGAAAGTCTGACATCAAGATATCAAGATATCGATATCAACATTCTCCGATCTGCTGACTATTAACCAATCTTAAGTTGTTTTTTTTGCATGAGCATTATAAGTATTAACATACATATATGCATCTTTAAAAAAATGGTGGTCAAATGCTTCAGTAAAACAAACACATTCATACAAGTCTTGATATATCACCCACCACTGACAAAATTATCTGATCCATTGACTCCCTAACTATCTATCAATTATATCCTAGGACTCCCTTGGCATCAATCCTGACTGAACAACTCCTTCAGTTCTACAAACGTCTCGAACAGCTGGTCCATGAATTTGACAGAGTCTGTTCCCGGAGTGGATCTCTTGGAGGAGACATGGAAGAAGACCTTGTGATCCCCGGGAATCATGTAGGACACTCCGTAACCGTCATCAGAGACAGGGCCAAAACCACCCCCGGGGCAGAGCTAAAAATAGAAACAATTCTGTGTAGAAATGTATGATAAAATATATATATTTAAAATAATAAACTTACTAAGGGCTAAACCCTACCCCTTAAAAACCAAACCCAGAGCAAAGCAAAAATAAAAACAAATTTGTGTACAAAGTATACTAACTATTACATGTATATTATATATAAAGTGGTAAGAAGTAAATGAACAAAGCCCCTTTCCCTTTCAAAAAAAGAAATGAAACAAAACCATGATATTTGCATATGTACATGATTATAATGCACATGAATTTGTTGCTGAATTGATTTATATGACATTGTTACTTTAATTTGCTGCTTTAAATTTATAGATCATACACACATACAGGCACATGTACATGTATTACTGTAGATTCCTAATTAAACACGAGGAATTTATATCTGCGTAAAATCGCGAGAAGCACGTCTCGCAAATTTTAAAATATCCCTTTTATTTTTCGGACATATATAAACTACATGAAACTATGATAAAAATTCGGCATTCACGATTTTATGTTCTTGTGATTTGATGGAAAACCGTTGAATCGCGGAATTAAGTACTCGCATAAAATAAGGAATCTACAGTAACTGTTCAGAAATTCCATAGCATCATATTTATTGATGAGAACATTATATATGTATCTATTGCTGACATAAGCTGCTAAAACGCATTTAATGCTGTCAGATATAATGCAACATATTTGTTGCTACATGTATTTGTTGCTTTGATTTGTTGCTAAAACATGCACAGTAATGCATTAATTTGTTGCTGAAGATGATGCAAGATGTTTGTTGCTAAGAACACAACATTCAGACCGAGACGAGTTGCTTGTAAGCAACCATCACTTACAGCATGCCTGTACAGGGGGAGGTTGCAGTCTGGGGAGGTTGCTATCTGTTGCTGAGGTTGCTGGCTGGTGGAGAGAGTCCATGGAATCGTCAGGGCTTCTTTCAGGAACTCACAATCCTGTCATCAGCAAATATTGACATTTTCTTATTTTAAAGTTTCATTTCACTTGCAATTTAATTTATGAGTCTTGCATGTATTTTCAGCTAATAGTGTGAATATACTTTTAGACAATGATCTATGGATAAAATGTTTGCAATTAAATTTGGACACCAAATTCTCCTCAGACCAATACAAGATTCCAAACAAGAGGCCCATGGGCCACATCGCTCACCTGTGCAACAGTGGCTTTATATGGGCGTTCAAAGGATATTGTGCCATATGGCCCCTTGGTAGATTAACAAAAAACAAATATCCAAACTTTACACTTATTTTTGCTTATACTTAATCTTTGAGATATGTACCTTTATGAAATACCACTTTTACCGAAAATAAGATCCTATGCAAGATATATAACTAAATTTTCTGTAGGGGTTCACTGTTAACTTCCAATTCCCTTTTTTTTACCCCCCCCCCCCCCCCCCCCCATTTTTATAAAGCGATCAAAATATATGAGAGCATATAGGTACATTTTCTCCCTCAACTACTTACTAGCTATTGTATTTTATTAAAAAAATTCCTACATGTGAAAGGAGAAAATTGTACCTCAATGCGCTCAATTCCTCAAATTAAAAACATTCAAAAATTCAATTGGTCTTCCCCATTATGAACGATTGTTGTTTACCTGGCGTGAACTCGTGTGAGGTTTTATAACCTTACTCACTTGATCGATGAATACACTCAACTGAAAATGTTGTCACGTGATATGTTAAAGAGCTATTCTAATCAATGTATTGACAGACATATCAGTTTATTGTACTAAGGCCCACCCATTATTTTCATTTTTATTCAAAACAACAAATGGCTACAAACAAAGATGATTTTCTACTGCAATATTTTCTTAAGAACAACGATTATGCATTGATCCTCATAATAATAATGTTTCAGAACTATGGAAACTGTTTAAAAGACGTCGTTTTGTTTAATCATGTTTGAAAAACTATCAAAATTGGTGTAGATTTTATATACCGTAATTCATCGTATATGAAGGAGCCCCATAAAGCAGTTACAATAAATCATCCTTTTAATTTTTATGTGCAAGTATTTTTAAATAGAAATTAAAATGTTTAGCAAGACATTTCTAATGATCAACCAAAACTTCAGCGTGGATCGTAGAATTATAAGCATGATACAGAGCTCACAATTCTGCTAGGTTTGAGTCATGTTTTTGTTCACATGAGTTTATTACATTCAACTTAAGGTTTTTAAACTTGGCATTTCCTATTCAGCCGAACTAAAGCATGGCCTCAGTTCTGTGTACAAACATAGAATTGTGAGCAAAGCTGCCTTTACATTTCACATTCTTACTAATCTCATGGTTTTCTTATACAATTATTTGTTAAAATTAATTACATTAAACAATGTCAAGTGCTTAACACAATGTACTGAACTATGTTTTTAAAGCAGAATTAATTTACTGCATTTATTCACTTGTGCTTTTCACAGGTGTGTTTAGAGAAAATTCGGACGACACAGACTTCGATGTAGAAGCTCAGTTTAACTGTTAGATTGGATTAATTTCCGTATTAAAATCGTTTCGTATAGACATTTAGAACAATCAGATATTCCAACTTAAATCCATTCCAACTAATGATTCATTTCCTGTGTATTAATTTGCTTCCTGTGTATAGTGATTAGCAGCGTTCACAACCGCAGGTAGACTACAAGCCCCGGAGGCTTTCATACCTCTAAAAATTAAGCCCTGCCCTCACCTGAGATTTACCACCGGTAAATATGTTCGGCCTTTAAAAAACACATTGCATAAATCAACCACTATGCAGAGATCATACCGAATCACCAATAGAATGAATAGTACTTTAATATGTTGTTAATGTATCAGATTTTGCTCATTTTGCACAAGTAAACATCAGCTGTCTGATTTACCGAAGTCTAAGTTTGATTTGATACGTAAAAATTTCAAAATACAGGCGATAGTTCCCCAAGTTAAAAAGCATATTTAATGAAAATGGAATGATAATCAAAGCTAAAACCACCGTCAAAAGTGAAAATGTCAATGCATTGAAATATTAAACCTCAATTTACTTCACAAAATCGACATCGACACATCTTGTATGTTTCAAAGATTCCCTTCGCACGTAAACTGTTGCACAACAAACAAATTCATTTTTGTCAGATTGACCCGTTTATCATGCGTCCAATATGGCTGCTTCTTACAAAGAACCACGTTTTCGAGATATGGAATACCGAACCCGAAGTTATAAACTGATTGAACCATCCTTTTTTATTATTATTTTTGTAAATAACTCAAATTTGAAACAGAATTAGCCCTTCATTTTTGCAATTTATATTTTCCTTTCCCTAAGGATTATATATGCTAAATTACATTGAATTTGACTCAGTAGTTCTTGAGAAGAAGATTTTTAAAAATGCACCCCCCCCCTTTTTTTTACAGCTTAGAGGTTTTCTCCGCTTTGAATAAAAATTAACCTTTCATTTCTGCAATTTATATTCACAATTCCATAGGGATGCTTTGTGCCAAATTTGGTTGAAATAGGCCAAGTGGTTTTAGAGAAGAAGTTCAAAATGTGAAAAATTTATAGACAGACGGACAGACGGACCGACGACAGACAAAATGTGATAAGAAAAACTCACTTGAGCTTTCAGCTCAGGTGAGCTAAAAAGGTTTTATTATTATGTTTTGTTTGACCAATACAAAATCAATCTTATCATATCTAAACAGGTTCAATCCATAGCACTGGTATACACATTATTACAAGTAATTTTTACACAATCATCAATGATATTAACAACACAGTTACATGTATGATCAAAATAAATCATTTGAATAATGTTAAAATATTAAAAAAATTAAATTATTGAAAACATCAGATACGTACATATCCCATCCCTTTGCTGACAACGTACAGAGCAAACAGGTGTCTGTCAATGCCCCGCCCACTCATGGCATCGCGATACGCGTCCTGATGTCGGTTACAGGCGCGACGTAAAAGGCTGATCGTGGTCGCCTTGGGGACAGACTTGTCCAAAAATGCCCTGTTAAAATTATTACTCAGATGTCACTAAATGAGAAAGATGAAGTCACTGTCTTATCAAGTTAGAGCTTGTACAAATCTTTTTTAGTGGCATTAAATTCAATAGGTTTGTGAGTCAGAATTGTACTAAATAAAGGTTGAATTTGCTGCATAAAACAATCATCATTGCTAATAGTTAATCAGTATACTGTAAACTAAGTATTATATTAAGCATGATATGAACTCCATTTATTAGGAGTCAATTTAACTGAGAATAAGAACAAGTAGACTAATATCTCACTTGACAAATGCAACAGAGTCGCTACTGAGAGATCTCACTGTCTCGGTCCTGCCCTGGAGATAGAGGCGAGTCATCGACGACTCGTAAGTCAGCGCAAACTTCCCAGCATTCTTAAAGTAGGTCACCTGGAGAGCCATCTGTATGAAGGCATCAGGGCTGACCTAGAAAAAAAATGACTAACAGGTCACAATTTGATAACTTCAAATAACTAACAGAGTGAGAAAGAACTAACAACACATACAGAATAGTCACTAAATAAATATTAATTTAAGAAATGAATTCATATACATTCTGTGAATGTGTGGGTGGGTCAAACTTACTTTACAGGATTTCATAAACCCCTTTCCATAAACAGTTAACTCCCTTAGACAAAGGTCAAGATCATCTGCATTCTAAAAACAACAAAATGGGAATCTTTGTTAAATATTCTCAAAAAGTATAAAATTCAGGATCCGATGATTTGATTTTTTTTTTTAATCCTCAATGATTTTAGTGGATATAAATTTATGCTAGCTTGAACCAGGGCCCAAGATCATGAAATATTTTAGAGACTTTAGTCAAAATTTCAGTCATTCACTAAACATTTATCAATCAATACATATTAGATTGACACTTGAAATGTGTAGATAGCAATGAGAGAAAACAATCCTAAATTCAAATTTAGTTTGTATGCAATAATGAAACTTTTAAATTGGGTACAAATTCTGTCTTATAAGTAAGACAGCTTCATGATCCTTGGACCAGGTGTGCTCATCGCTCTAAGATAATGGTTACCTGGGTACTTGTCACTCACCGTTTGGCAGAACTTTTCTGCTTCCACTATGGCCGTTCTCAGGTCTGGAGTTATCTCCCATATATGTCTAATGGGCATGGACAAGATATACTGAGAGTCCTCTGGGTTAGGAGTCAGGGATCCATCCTTCAGAAATCCACATTGTTTCAAAGCTCTGTAAAGCAAATTACCATTGTTTATAATTGATTATGCAGAAATTTAATAATATGGTCCATGGGCACCCAATAGCATAATTTTTTGTAATCTTCTATACTTTAGATAATCTTCTTTCTAATTTTCCGTCTTTTCCCCTAAATTCTTTGCTATTACAAGAGAGAGATAGTGAAAAAGAGAGAGAGAGAGAGCGAGAGAGGAAGAGAGAGAGAGAGAGGGGGAAGAAAGAGAGAGAGTCTCAAATATATGACTTACTCTGCAGTATAGTTGTACTCCAACAGGTGGGCTATGATGGGGGCGTCGGCGTAGCTGTGTTCACTGTTACAGCCCATCCGTCCATCCGGGAAGGAGACCAGATTGAAACACTTGTCATACCACAGTTTGCCATCATTCTTACACAGCAGGTAATGCCCTCTCTCTGACATTGTCTCGTATTTCTCTGTCTCCAGTGTCAACTAAAACAAAATGCATCAACAATGATAACAACTGTCAAACAAAACTGTGCATGAAAAGAGAGAATAAACATCTATACATTATGTTCATATTGTTAAAGTTTCTTAAACTGCTATAGAACAATCCTAGAACAATCTTACACACATGAATGTAATAATATTTCTGAGATTTGCCAAGTTCTTGACCCTTCGCTCATCCATCTTTTTCTCTTTCTTCTTTATTTCTGATTGGCATCAATGACCTTTTCACTTTTTCATCACTACCTCTGACTTTTAAAGATAACACTATATTTCCCTTCATCTCTCTTCTCAACCTCACATCATGGTTGTTTTCTCTTACTCTCTCTGTCTTTCCCATTTAAGCTGTCAGTATGTCAGTTTATTCCCCCTTCTCTCTCTCTCTTTCTCTCTCTCCTTCTTTTCATTTCTTTCCCCTTCTTCTTTTAATTGCTATTCTCTCTCTCTCTCTCTCTCTCTCTCTCTGTGATATTTACAAATAAGGACACCCCCTTGACTTACACAGAACATGGCTTTCTCTATCATGTCCATGGTCTCTCTGTTCACACCGTCACTGAAGTGCTTCATCCTGATCTGACACCACTTGGCTCTCTCTTGTCCTGTCAGGCTGGCTACCGTCTTCTCTTCTCTGGAGTAGGAGTCTGAAAAAACCCAGGCAATTCTAAAGTATATATCCCATCGAGGTTAAAAGTATATCCTGTAGGTCAATTTAAAGGAATAAAAGATTTCTTGAAATTAAAACTCTCAGTAGTTACTTTGCTTATGGTAAAACTTAGAATATTTATGATTTATTGCAATGTTTGTTTTTCATATACATGTACTACTTATAATATTCAGATAATAAGAGATTATAATATGTGTTATTAATTTTTTTCCTAACCAATACCAATAGTTTAACCATCACGTTATCACAATTAACTTGATGAATGACCTTGAAACTTCTTCACTGACAATGACCTATTGAGGTCACTATTTGACTTTTGTTAAATATCATTCAAAAGTTTAAAATCTGATAAAGCTGCAAAATAGGGGCAGAGGGATATATATCAGATGAGAATGTATCCCCAGAGTTTATAAGTCGACTTTATAAATTAAAGTGGCTGGTGAAAAGATCAACCGCTGTACCAGTGTGTTTGTCTGCATCGTTGATGATCCAGTCCAACTGTTTCTGGATCAGAGTTGGAGTCAGAAGGCGGCCATTCTTGTCATACATCTCCAACCTGTACAGAACTCCCTTCCTGAATACAGCAATGTGCTGAAAAAAAGTATGCCTGCATTTATACATATTACACATTGTACACAGCATAAAATTTGGTTGAAAAGGGAGTAAATATCTTAACTTGTAACATTTTGAAGCAGTTTCTAACAAATGTTGTACACTGTATAAAATGTGGGGGGAAAATAATGAATTTTTAACCAATATTGACCAGTTAGCAGAATCACTATTGTTCCCCAAATATGGACATTGTTTACAGTTACCTTGGATACAGTGGAATTGTAGGTCAGCAAGGTATCACACTCTTCACCTGGAATTCTGTGGAAAAAAAGGAAAATATGAAAAACCAGTGTACAGTACAATGAAGTTAAACTAGCAGTCTGTATGTAAGATATATGATACTCCCTGTCTTTGTGTAGTGGTAGAGAACATCTTTTCGTACTGAGCCATACACCCACAGGGATGTAGGTAATACATATAGACAAGACAAGACCCCCCCCCCCCCCCCCCAATCATGTGCAGATATAATATATTGTGTACAGGTATAATAACCGCTTCCTTTTGTGTGTACACACCTGGTGGTAGAGAACATCTTCTCGTACTGAGCCATACACACAGGGATGGTGTTTCTGATCAGTAGAGGCTCAAGGGTCTCTCGGTCCCTCAGCTGTTTGAACTTCAGCAGATTGTACACAGTGCTGGCGATTCTGCAAACACAAATTCTTACACATTTACATGCATTGTATAGACTGTGTTTTGCTTTTGTTGAGAGATGTGAGACACAATAAGGATTTCTGGTGATGATTATAGGTAATTGCATGAGGATAACATTGTTATTCAGATGCAGATTGATTATATATCATAATTCACATGAGGATAACATGATGGTATTTTAAATGAGGACAAGATCATGGTTATTCACGTGAGGAGTACATGGTAATTCACATGAGGATAACATGGTAATTCACATGAGGATAACATGGTAATTCACATGAGAAATACATGGTGATCTAAATGAGGATAAGATGGTAATAAACATGAGGATAACATTTTTATTTAAATGAGAACTAGATGGTAATTCAAATGAGGATTGCATGGTAATTCACATCATAACTTTTCAAAGCTGTCTTCTGTTGTCAATATACATGATACATCTAATTTATTTTACAATTCATCTTAGACATCAGACAAACATTTGAGACCCCCTCACCGAGCTGTCTGTATAGGTGATGGTGTCCAGTGTTCTTGGTCCAATATGTAATAGTTACTGTTGATTGGAAGAGGGCCACGGCTGGATAAATACACATACTTCTCCCTACAAACACAAAACAGACATGTCTAATACACTGGATAAATATACATACTTCTCCCTACAGACACAAAACAGACATGTCTAAATATAACACACTAAATAAATACACATATTTTTCCTTACAGACACAAAACAGACAAATTTAATACACTAGATAAGTACACATACTTTTCCCTAGAGACACAGACGTGTCTAATACACTAGATAAATATCCATACTTCTCCCTATAGAAGCAAAACAGACATGTCTTAAACACTGGATAAATACACATACTTTTCCCTACAGATGCAAAACACATATGTCTAATACACTGGAAAATGTCCATACTTCTCCCTAGAGATGCAAAACAGATATCTATAATACACTGGATAAATTCCCATACTTCTCCCTATAGTTGCAAAACAGACATGTCCAATAAAAGACAGACACTACTAGATATATACCCACACACTTCTCCCTACAGGCACAAAACAGAGAGAAGTATTGATAAATGAACTTTTCTTTACAGAGAAAATTCAGACATGTCCAATAAAAGAGGACAAAATTTTCTGACCAATTTTGTCACACCACAATTTTAACCAAATAACCAACTGTACTAGTACGGTACTACAAATCAGTTACGTAATAGTTACACCATTACTATATCTACCAAACAACTGAAATTCTTTCCTTAAATGTCAACAGAGTAATTAACCATCAATCTGTTATGTAATTCTTTTAACACCCCAAAAATAAACCTCTAATCTGTAATATAACTGCAATTATACAACATCTACCAAATAACTTACCACCAATCAGTTACGTAGTTGTTACACCACCACGACTTCAGCACCAGTATCCGCTGTAACTTGGGGCCGTAACCTTTCTCAAAGTCGGCTGCGTCTTGTTTCAGCTTGTTCCACTTTCCGTTGTCCTCGCCATAGAGAGGCTCCAGGGAATCGAGGAGCTTGGTCAGCGTATCGCGGAGGGCGGGGACTGGCATGCGAGCTAGAGATGATTGACAGCTGTAGAGCTTGGGGCTGTACCCACTGATTAGCTTGACTAGGATTCCCCATATCAGGGTGCTGAAAGACTGGGTTTTGGGCTGTTCATCTAGTACATGACAAAAACATAACTATAGTCTAATAATTATAAATAAATAAGGTAAGTTAAACTAGACAACTCATTACATTTCATGTTATGAGGACGGTCTTCCACTGTCTTACTTTCGAATACATTTATGCGACTTACATGTATAAGGTCTACCATTCATGGAGTTTTGTTTCTTAACCACTTACAGTTTCTGAGATTTTGCAAGGACAAATTTTAAAGAAGACTTTTTAAAACTGATTGAGATATTTGAGATTATCTCACAGGAAGTAGACTTTTTTTGGTTTATTTCACATTGCATAGGTGACATATGTACTATGTGATTTCCAATACTGCTTCACTTACACATCCATCCCCTATAAGACAGGAGACCCCGCAGCAGATACCGACGGACGTAGATCTTGATGAGGAAGAACCAGAATCCCACCACACAGGAAGTAATGACAGCATTCACCACCAGGGGAAGCCCTATATAAAACAGAGGAGTTAATGATAAATCAAAACTTGGAATCCATCAACAGCATCTTTTTTGAATGCACAGAATGGAACAGGTATAGCAAAGTTCATGTGGACCTTTTTTTTTTGGCAGGCAATATCATTGAGATTACACAGATACAAAGATACACCTTTATGTAAAATTGTAAAGAAAAGTTAACTGTAATCAATGGCACATTTGCTTCACAACATTATGGTGTCTCTAGGTTGAGAAATGTTTTCCGTGTGATATACGAGGTATCAAGAGTAGCTTTGGGCATACCAGTATTTCTACCACTGTGTACATGATGTTTGAAGTGAGATATGTGTAAAACATTCATTTTAACAGTGTGAAATATGTATAAATAAGCATTGAATCATTATATTTTAAAGATATAGTCTCATAACTGCAACGCTGTGTGCACACAAATTGAGTACTGTGTTTGGGACGTGAAAATAAAGCCAATAGTTAACCCTTTGAGTAACCTATCTGTGTTATGCTGTTTTTAATGCTGTTATAAGCTTTGAATTCCATTCAATTTACAAGCAAAATATATATGGATGGAATGTACATATAGAGATATGAAGGGCACCTTTAGGGATGTACAACATGTGCTGGACCTTCCAGAGCCTCTCATTCACTGGCTTCATCAGCTGAGTGTCTGTTACCATGGTTATGGACAGGATGAGCACCATGGCTGCCAAGTTCCAGATGGAGGTCGGCCACATCCCATTGTACAGCAGGTTTCTGGAGAAAAACAATCAAGAAACAGTTGAATTTAGATAGCTTAAACATTGATATATCTCAAACACTGATATCTTAAACATTGATATCTCAGTGACAAACATTGATCTCTTAAATATTGATGTCTCTTGATAATTGAGTAAAACATTAATAGAGAACAACTTATCCAAAATCGGTACTGAGAGTTTCTGAATACAAAGCTAGTGAAAGCTTTGTTTACAAATTTTTTTCACTTAAAGTTAAGTATTTCTATTTAAATTTTCACTTGCCTGATTGGACAAGTTAGTTTGTAGTTTCACTTGCCCTAAATAATATTTTACTTGCCCTGGACAATCGGACAACCATTAATGTCGATCCCTGTGATATATATCCCTGTCAAACATCTAAAAACTCGAAAAACATGGATAAATTTGTTCGAGTTCTTAGATGTTTGATATATCACAGGGATCAACATTAATGGCTATATCAAATTTGTTATTTCCAGAACATTGGTATCAATAACACCACGGATATTTGGAATTAGCAATCACTGTTTAACAATTAACAATCAAAATACCGTACCGTCTAACTTTGATATCTTGAATTAGCATTCCAATTTTAATAAATTTAATAAACAACCAGGCATATTACATGTTGTAGCCTATGTTTATTAACCATTAACCAACAGAATAAAGTAACTGTTGTAGTACAACTTGTACATAGATATCTTGAACAACAATATATCGGTCGGGACAACATTGTAAAAGAGTAAGATTAATCCCAGTCCTTGTATAACAACAACAGTTAGAGTTTTTTTGGAACAAGTATTACCAAATGAAACAAGTAAGGAACATTTCTGAAATATCAGATGAAAACTCATCATCAAATAACCTTTGTATAAGAAATCACCCCTCCCCCGCCTCCCCCATCCCCAAAATTGTACTTTTTTCATGCAATCCATCAAAAAAATGTTTTATTCATAAAGAGCAATTGAAAATATTTTTGATCCTTGATCCCTCTATTTCAAAATGGTGGGGTGGGGGGGGGGGGGGGGGGGGGGGGAGGGATTAAATGTGCAGTGTTGTTTTTTTTATCGTGTTCACTTGACTAATATCTATATCAATTGAAAAAAAATCATGTCAGCTCAACAGACTAAGTGCAAGTAATCTAAAATTGTTATAAAAGTGTTATTTTATTAATACATCAAATATTTAGTTATGCATGAGGACTGAACTCTGTAAGGATGATAGGCAATACAACAGTGAATCATAGTGTATAACTAACGGACCATGTGGACGTTGGACTCATAACTACTTCTGTACGTACTTAAATAACATTAAGTAATCCACACTCGATAATTATTTATACTTAAAGTTATGAGAGTAATATGGTCACAGAAACGATGAACAAGTGGACTTTGACCCTTTGTACAAACACATTACAGAATATTAACTCAACACAGCGCTACTGGTCAATGACATCATAGGGATGCCGATTGGGGGGTGGGGGGAGGGCCAATAACCTCCCGGAGGGGTGGTTCTTGAATGTCTGAGGAAGGAGGGGGTGATGATTGTGCCAATCTTCAAAATTTTTTTTTTAGATTCTGTTCACTGTAGAGCATAGAAACAACTAATTGTATTAATTTGTATATTTATTTTTTTCTAAAGACAGTGTGTTTCATAAGATTATACCTACTGGTGTGTGTGTGTGTGTGTGTGTGTGTGTGTGTGTGTGTGTGTGTGTGTATATATATATATATATCTGCATGACCATTAATTTCTCTCTCTCTTGGCCCACCCTCTCTCTCTCTCTCTCTCTCTCTCTCTCTCTCTCTCTCTCTCTCTCTCTCTCTCCCACACATTCTCCAATGAAAATTAAAGTTAAATTAACATTGCAAAATCTAGTACATTTTACTTTAATGTATTCTACTTGTTAACAAATTCACATTCATGGCTTAGACATACATGACACTCTGTCTGAATAATTAATAAAGCACAAAGTCCAATCTTTTTATTATAGTTTGTTGAATTAAATCAAAGTTCAACAACCCACAGTTCACATAAATTATTTATATCTTATATACAAAATGATATTACTATGTTACACATATGTTTTGTATACTGGTTTATTTCATTGATAAGCATGATCAGATACAGTATACATATAGTCTGTATAGTACATCAACTAATACTATGTACTACATTCTAACAATAACTTATAGGTGACCGACTTCAATTTTGATACAGTAGTTGTACAAGTGCAAATGGTATCAATAATACCAATGCACCACAATAAGTAGATCATTCTGGCTTAACATGCAGTACACAGAGACTTTGATACATGTATTAACTTTACATTTATCTACCTGCAGACATGAAGGTCAACAGTATTCTGTATACACCATGTACACATGTATACAGAGATAATAATAAAATTATGTGTTACTTAAATCTGAAGTAAAATTGCCTAAAGTTTCATCAGATAAAACTGAATTTTATTCACCATGTTCAGTCACTTACATCAATATTGTAAAAGACATGTATTACAGAACATTCTTACTGGTACATTAATTCCTTAATTAAGGTCTTCCGTTTTCAACGGAAGACCTTGTACTGATTCTGATGGAAATTCTTCATTATTGTTATTCTTCTTCAGTCTAGACATTTTTTCAAACTGTAATATCTTGCTTGATTTACATCCAATTACATTCAAATTTTCAGGAAAATGCATTTCCATGACACAAAAAGATATAAAATTGCTACTTCCTGTTTCGAGTATCCCCCGTTTTAAATATTTTAGGGGTACTCCATTCCGGACAAATGATCCGAGACAGTCCGTAGCAAGTGATTTTAAGTTACAAAACTTTAAAAAAGAAATTTAAACGTTGTCCTCCCAGTTTTATATTTTCGATTTTCCTAATTAAACTACTTAAAAAACTAAATCGAAATCAATGTTTTGAAAACTGTCAAATTTTGTTCATGTTTTTGCTCCATAACTTTTTAGTTTGAAAACTTTTGAAATCACATATAGAACAAAAGTTGTTCAATATATCAGAGGTTTCGTTTAATACCAATAAAAAGGGGCTGGCCCCTAAATTTAGGAGTCTAAAGCCCTTGGAAGTATTTGCTTTATAACTCGAAAACGATAAAAATTTCGATATGACCATCGCTGGAAAAGTTGTTCTTTGTGATCTTAATAATCTCATGAAAGTGTTATTTTGTTCGGGTATAGCGTAATATGATATGAAAAAGCTAAACATGAAG
>WFKH01010318.1:0-25758 GCA_016163765.1 Magallana hongkongensis | reverse complement strand
TTTATTTAAGTAATATTACGATTTTTCATAATGGACTGGACTGTTTATGTAGCATCAAGATATCTGCATATTTTCTCTCATTAAATATACTGTAGAAAATAATAAAAGAAGTGTATTGTTGAAAAGGTTTTTATTTATTGTTTCCGGTCTGGCAAAAAAAAAATAATTTCCCATCTATCCAATCAAAAATGACACATCATACTCATTATTATAATATTTTCCAGCACTAGAAGTTTTGTTTTACATTGATTCTTGGGAGACAAGTCTGTAGACTTAATCTCTAAAATTTTACATTGTTTTGAGTGGATATGTAAAGAGAATATCTTGTACGAAGTTCTTTCATATTGGTGTAACAAAATAAGTTTACCTTCTCGTTATGTTAAAGTCTCGTAAACATTACTAAACATATTTGTCTCATGCAGTTTTGCATTTTGAAAGATTTTTGAACCTGGTGTAAAAGTTTTGAAAATGAACCGGGCAGATATTTTTGGTCGCCAAATGGCGACTGGCTTTTAATATAAGTCGCAAAACCTGAATTTAAGTCGCACATGCGACCTTTTTAGTCGCAACTTTGAGCCCTGTCCTGTGCTAAATATTTCTTTATCCTATCATTACAGCCTGCCAAAGAGAAGGACATTGTTATCTTCCCAAAGTCTCGACAGTACTACGCCAAGATGTCATTGGTTGATCTGGGAAAGAGGCTCCTAGAGGCCGCCAAGAGGGGAGAGACAGATGACGTCCGTACACTTATGTCTAATGGTGCCCCATTCACAACAGACTGGGTACTAACGTAATTTGATCGTAAAAACTCTTAACAATGATTATTTTTAATCGATAAATTACAATTCTCTGAATATTACAGGATCTTTAAAATTAAGATGATCATGAACACTTAAAACTAATAAGGAGAGAACTGTAGTTTCATTTCCTGAAATGAATTACTTGTAAATTGTTCACTTGAAGTTTGGCTCGGTAATTCAAGAAACCCTTATGTGTTTTACAGTTAGGCACATCCCCACTACATTTTGCGGCCCAGTTTGGTCACTTAGAGACGGCGGAGGTTCTCCTGAGGGCGGGAATTAGTAGGGACGCCCGGACAAAGGTGGACAGGACCCCCCTTCATGTGGCCTCCCAGGAAGGTCACTCCGACATTGTGGATCTTCTGGTCCAGCACGCGGCAGATGTGGATGCCAAAGACATGGTCAGTGGTTGGATAATCAATTGTTAATCCACAATAATGTTTAATCCTTTGTTAATCCACAATAGTGTAGAATCTTAAGAAATCCCTCTACTCTTTACTCTTCAGGAATTAGATAATACCAAGTTAAAGATAACAAAAATTAATGTTTACATTTTCAGGCACCACATATCAGGTCAAATTTACTGTATAGGGAGTTTTATTGCCATATATGTTGAAAAGCGGAATAAAAGTCAATTTTTTTTTAAGGGTCCTCCACACCTTAGGGAAAAGTTCTGCATACAGGCCCAAACTTCTAAATTACTTAAAGATATGGATTTCTAGCATGTGTTTGATTTGAAATGACAGAAAAAAAATCAATATGGGGGAAAAATCAACTTTTAAAATTTTACCGCTAATCATGAAAACAAAAGTCTCTGCAGTATTCGAACTTGGGACCTGCGGGTCAGTAGAGTGAAGCTACAGAGATAGACACCAAAATTTGGCGATATAAACTGTTTCATGATGGGTTAAAATCGCCATGTTGTGACATACTGTCATAAAAAGTAGAAGTCATGGGGTGTAGAGGATCCTTGAGTTAAAGTTAAAATTGAAAAAAGGAACTTTTACTTTTTGCAAATCTTTAAAAATAAAAGTAAAATTACTGCCTGCACATTTTGTTTTGAAACTTTTTGACTGAAGTTCTAATCAGTGCAGAAGTGTATTCGACCTGATATGGAGATGCCTGAAAAACAAAACATTGTTTTTTAATCTTATTGATCAAATTAAGGAATGCTTATGCATGTTTTAGGTAATTTTTAAATAACTCGTCATAGATTTGTCTGTATCATTTAATGCAGCTGAAGATGACCCCCTTACATTGGGCCACAGAAAAAGGACACGCCCATGTTATGGAGGCCCTGATCAAGCATGGAGCAGACACAACCTGTGAAAACAAGGTACAAGATGGGGATTGTACAGGTAGTGAAGAGATATTAAATATAAAATTATGTTTCAGTAAATTGATGTAGAGTGTCCAAGACACAGCTGCTGTGCTGATGGATTTATTAATTACATGATAGAGACCAAATTCTTGAAAATTGCAGTAGAAAAACTGAGCCAAAGGAAACTAATACCTTAAGTAACATATAGATTTAAATGCAGATTCATTACAAATGCAAAGTGTGAATAACGAATGCTTTATTCTCTAAGTTTGACAGAACTCCTTTGGATATTGCCATTGGAAACGGCCGAGCGGACCTTGTACAAATATTACAGCTAGCTCAGGTACTGTGCTTGTTGTCGAAACACACCATGATTAGGTCACCTTTATATTATTGTTTTTTCCATTGAACAACTCAAGGTATTTTTGCTCTGATATTCAGTTTTTTGCAGGTCTTATTGTCTGTTGCATTTTATGCAACTTTGAAAAAATAAAATCGTATCATGGTAAACTGTTAATTTTGACAGCACACACATATAGGGAGCATGGGAGATGATGAGACAGTCACGATAGAAACCACAGAGGTGGATCCAGAAAATATTGAGGAGACGGTGACTGTGTCTTCAGACCTGGACGGTAAACAAGGTGAGATGGGGACGGTGTGTTATTTAAATGAAGGAGGCTTTGGGGGGTGGGGAGGGGAGGGAGATGCATAATATGAATGAATAGGGGGTCAGATTTAAGAGACCTCTAAAAGAAGGACAGAGAATATGATGGGGCCATTACTGGGATATGAAGTATATAAGATGTGGGAATTATTGGAAAGATAAACCGGTAAAACTTTGAGAGAGAGGAATAAATTCTAAATGGATACTGTGGGGGAAGGGATTTTTCCTTTAGAAAAAAGGTCAACCAAAGGAAAAAAAACATTAAGTGCATTTGTATATGACTGTTATCTGTGTTTGTTACAGACAGCCAGGATCAGACTAACTCCTCCGTGTTGGCGACCCTAGCCGCTCTTGCTGAAGCCACAGCCCCAAACACCCAGGGTAGGCTCAGTCAGGCCAAGAAATTATTGATAAGTTTCCCAGGCACTGCTGCATTCATAACTTTTAGTGCCATTTTGTTAAAGGGGCATAAGTCAATTCTTCAGTAATAAATATATTTAAAAAATGCTTACTGAGGTTTTTTCCCCTCTTCAAATCTTGCAATAAAGATGAAATTAAATATCAGCAGTATATAATTTAAAGATTTTGACTTGAGAATGTAAAGAATGATATTTTTCAGGCATTATATTACATGTTATTACTGATTGTATGCCTTTTCAATACATCAATTATCCATCATCTGCATCTTTCTTTTTTAAATACATGTACATTCTCTCAGTTCTTTATCAATTTTTTCTTGCATTGACTTGGAAGATATCTTTGGAAATAAATAAATGCAGAGAACAGAAACCACTAACCTTTCAAAAGATAATTTAGTAATGATTTGATGGAGTATTATACTGGCCTGTATGTATATTTTTCCTTTTAATTCCAGTGACGACGGCGAACACGGACGCAATGTCATGGTTGGAGAGTCAGGGAATCACCATGATAACCACCACAGAGGGCGGGATCATCTCCTCAGCGATGGAGAGCGGCCAGTCAATAGCCCTCACTGGTATGTAGCATTAACCTTTTGTCTTTGTAACTGTATGCATCTTGCATTTTGCTGTGTATTCTGTTTAGAGCGTTTTTTGGTGTAACGTGGCTTCCGCTAAATTATGTACATGTACACTGCTAAATGCCTTGAATACATGTACAAGAATAGGTGCTTTCAGAATTATGCTATCCAACTTGTTGAAAAATCAATTTTTGCCAAATATTGAACATGCCAATTATGATGCATTTACAGTAACCCAAATTTCCTCTTACTTATTATGTAAGTGTCCAACTGTATATCAGTGAACCCTATTGTCAGTAAAATCTGAATTTCCTTTTTCAAAAATCTGGGAAAATCACCATGACCCTTTTCTCTTAATATAAGAGACCATCAAACTGTATATCTTTGAATTCTTTTATTAATAAACATAACCTGAATTTCCTTCTTTTTCAGAGGCTGGTAAAATTGCGCTGACAAACATCATCAAACAGCAGGGTCTGTCGGCTGGAACGCTGATCTCTCAGGATGGCGTGCTGACGGAGGACGGGATAGTGACAGAGGATGACACCGTGGTCACCCAGGAGACGTCGATCCTCGGGGCGGGGGAGGTGATGGAGGGTGAAGTAGAACAGGGACTGGTGGAAGAAAATGAAGGACAGGTAATTAAAAGGGGGGGGGGGGGCATACAGAGTTGTGTCCTTTTGTGAGGAAGGGAAAGGAAGGGGGTAATGGATGCACATGGTGGCTTAGATTTATGGACAGGTAAAGGGGCAAGGTACAGGTAAGAGGGTGGTGGATGATGGAGGGAAAAGTAAGAGGAAAGGAGGAGGTGGTAGAGGGTGAGTTGGAACAGGGAATTGTGGAGAAGAATGAGGGATAGGTAATGGGGGGGGGGGGGGGGGTATACAGAGTTGTTTCCCATTATGTGGAATGTAAAAGGGGGTGTCATACAGACTTGTTTCCTCATGTGTGGAATGAAAGGGACATGTTATAGAACATTTTACATACATAGGCATGAAGTCAAATTTTGGGGGGGGGGGGGGGGGGGGGGGATAAGTAATAGAGGGAAAGATAAAACAGAAGCATGTAAGGTAAAAGATGGAGATGAGGTGTCATACAACAGTTGTGTTGGAGTTATGTTCTTTTGTGCAGAAGATAAAAGGAGTTGGTTGCTTAGAAACAAAGAAATTTGAATAAAGAAGTTTATGTACATGTACATGAAGACAAATTTTTATTCTTAAAAATGAGAGGACTAAATGCAGTATTATTTACTGTGAGCCTGCTGATAATAAAGTTACGAACAGAATGTAAAACTGTGCTTCTGGCTTAACGTGATTTTAACTATGGAAAATTTAAGTACAGTGTATGACAAAACATAGTTACTGTATATTACATGTATTACTGATATCATAATGGAGGTGTGTTTAAGGAAAACAAATGCATGACTGTACACAGTTATTAAAGAAAACAGAAATAAATGCACATAATTATTTTTCTTTATTCTACAGAAGGTCATTACAATTGTGGCAGCTACAGGACTTGACCAGGACCAGGAGGGACTGGGAGAGGTCATGACCTCTGAGGGCATCGTGATGGGGGCAGGGGACGCCCCCGATGAACAGCTGGGTAAGAGTTGAATCTATTGTTTTGTGAAGTCACTGAATTCTTGCATAAATATAAGATATAATTGGGTCAGTGATAAGGTTGGTGGACCGTAGAAGTAAAACAGCCTCACTTTTACAAAAGGGAATGGGTGGGAGATTTTTTTGGGGGGGGGGGGGGGGTCAATCTACACATTTGTGGTATGAACTAGTATTGAAATGATCAAACAGACAGAACTGTTTTTATCATTAATAGGCCTTTGTCTCACCATTTTGCATTAATAGTAAAATTTAATGAATAGGCAAGATGTTTAAAAATTAAAACATACAGATTTTAACTTGGCATTCAAGTATTGTATCTCTTTCACTTTTACCTGAGAATTTTATGTGTTTCGTTTCACAATTTTGTTTAGAATCATCTGATTTGAATTCCTTAGATTCGACCGATGAGCCTCCAATGAAAAAGATGAAGGCTGAAGCTATAGAGGAAGATACCAGTATTTATACCAATCCCATAGAGAAAGACAATGAAGAGGTATATGTATGTGCCATATGTACCATCATTTTCATTTTAGAACACTGGTTATTTAAGAAATTAAAAGCATGTTAAAATGTTCACTGGGATATGAACTTGGTTGGTCACGTGATCAAACCGTGTGAAGCCCAAAGGGCTTCTCAGAAGATTTGATCACGTACCAACCAAGTTCATATCCCGGTGAACATTTTAACATTGCTGTTTATTACTTACATATATATGTTTGAGAAAGGCAAATTGTTCAGAATTATTAACATTACCGTATTTTTATGTTTACAATAATGCAACCATCAAATGATAAGAGCATGCGGGAATCATTGTGACATCAGTAAAATGTTTGTAACACAGAATTGAACGTTTTTGCTATTCTATAGTTTCATATAACGAAGCATATTTTCAAATGTAAATATTGAAATGTATGTTCTTGGCTTGATTCACACTGAACAGTATCTGTGGAACTGTATTTTCCCAATTGGCACTCTGGCTGCTTATATGTATTTAAACTTTGCTTGATTGAATGTGCTATGGTTTTTCTGAGCTTTGGGTAATGGAAATGTAAGACATCTTTCTAGCTTAAGGTCCAAAGAAAATACAGTGAAAATTGTAAGCCTTAGAATGAACAGGATTGGACTTTTCAAATATTTAAAAAGTTCCTTTTTAAATGATTAAATATTTATCTTTGATCTTTTAACAGGAAGTGGACCTGGACAAGGAGAGCCTGCGTCGACAGTTGGAGGAGATGCAGCGACAGGCGGAGGAGTACAAGCTCCAGCTACAGCAGAAGGAGGAGGAGGCGGCCGCCTACAAAAAGAAGCTCGACGAGAGCATCATCACTACTGAGGAGACATAGGGGTTGGAGGTCAAGGACGTGGGGGGTTGTGACCCCACAGGAGCACATTGACTCTGTGTTTTATGTGTGTTAAAATGTCAAACAGTTGATACGATGCAAGAAAACTGAGTGTGGAAAAATATGACGGTGAACTGGATTAGATAAGAAGAGAAAAGGTTAACGAATGACTGTGTGTCAACAATGGTGTATTTTGATTTGAAACAAAGTGACCTGAATGACGGTGTATTTACAGTTGAAATAGACAGTGACCTACTGTTAACAATATGTTATTAGGGATTGAAAACACTTTGTGACCATTGAGTTTAATTATCATTGTGTTGGACACTGTATTTAATTATTTTTAACTTGATATGAATAAGTGGTTTCAGGTTGAAATGATCTCATATCCTTCATTGGTCAGAATGTACATGTATATAGAATTGAGATATCTAGGGTTGAGATGTACAATTTTAAGGTGTTTGTAAATTGTAATAAATAAAGTGTTAAGAAGTGTTAAGATCTGAATAAATATTGGACAGATTTCCGTGTTGTAAACACATCATCTTGACATTGAACCAATCAGTCTAGGAGTTTCATCTACTGTACCTGTATTATGATAGTTCATTATTTGTGTCTTCAATCATTGCAACCACATTTTTTTTTACTCAATCTTCATATGTATTCTAGCATCATGTTGAATTCATCAGAAATTTCATATTTTGACATGTCTTTAATTTGTACCAATATTCCAAATTGTTCTTGAACAATGCAAGACTTTGTTTTTTAAAGTCAATAAAACTGATAATAATGAAACTAGTATTTCTAGTTTTTTGTTTGAATGGCAAGTATAAGTTATTGAGAAAAGTGACAACCTGCATGTATGTATGCATTGGAGACAAGGCCAAAAAAAATAAATGTTTTGGTTCTCGGACACCTCCACATAAGGTAAAATGCTGCCTTATACCTTATATAATTGCCATATTGAGTTATTCCCCTGTGGAAGTCTTGTAATAAAAGTACAATAAAAATACCTGCCTGTTTTATTATAATTATTCTGAAAATTTTTGGCCTGAGAACAAATTTTTTTTTTTTTTAATTGTGCTATCCCTTTCATGTAGCACCGATTCCATGAGACTCAGTGGAATATTTTGCATCTCAGAAAATTGACCAATGCCAGCAATGAGTTGGGGATTGACCTTTGATTATCCAATCATGGTTTACACATAACATGCTGATACGGTCTGCAGTTCAGGGCTGCATTTTACAAAAGAACTTACGACAAGGTCGTAAATATTTCCAGTCTCGTAGAATGATTTTTAATGAACGAAATTTATATAAAACCATTTGTTTACAACTATTTCAATTCCCATAATTATATTTTACAGCCATAAGAATAAAACATTGATTCGTTTGTGATTAATTAGCATTCATTAATGTGGTCGTAAGTCGTAAGTTCTTTTGTAAAACGCAGCCCAGGACATCTAGTATACTCAAACCAGGTGAGCTTAACTCGACATCTACATTTCTGTCAAATGATTTGTGAGATTTACACGGGCTGAATGGTCGTGGCCATTCTACGGCTATAATTATCTCCTTTGGATGAAGAGCTCTGTAAAAAGATACAGTAAAATATTCAAATTATTAGGATTTTTTCTTTACTAATAAATAGTTTATGGCCAAAAATTATAAAAATTATATGTAAAATTAAAAGGCAGATCTGAAGTCTAATTTGTTTGTCACCCAGCCTCCTTACAAGAAAATAAAACCGAAATTGTCTGAGCATTCTTTTAGGAATTTTATTCAAGTTCACTGACAAGTTGACAACACAGATGTGCAAAAAAAGAAAAAAAAAACCTGATTAAAATCTAAAAACGAACAAATGCACACTTCATTTGTAACAGTGTGTTCTATATTGTCACCAGCTTAAAATGAACAATATACAGCACATCTCAAAAGTCAAATAGAAAATTTCAAACATAAATATTTCATAGAAACAGATATAATTTTGGTCAAGACATTAAATCTTTTACTTGAATAATGCTTTCTGGTCACAAAAATGTTAATAAATCAATGACAAAATATTCTTATATAAATTAGAGTTTTTGATACAAAGCGCTTTCCTATAGTATATTGTAATGCTTTTTAAACTGAACAAAATATATTGAAACTAACGGAGGGTGATTTTGATGGATAACTTAATTATTTTTTAAAAAAACAAGGGCAATGGCAAATGATGAATTCAAGGAAATTGTTTACAAATTCCAAACAAGCCATCATAGCTGAGTATTATATTTAGCCCACTTATACACTGTAGTGTGAGCCAAATTAAATCCCGGAGAGAAAATTTCCACATAATTATATACTAACAGTATATCAACTTGTATCACAAGAGAAAAATTGAAATTGGCATGGTTTAAGAAGAAAGTGAAGCCATAATTCTGTGAAGCAGTAACCAGATATGTGTAATGACCCTAATTAATAACTGTGATGACATCATATCCTGATTACATCATATACTGAGATTTCCCTCCTTAATATACTTTACAAAATCAACAATGACAACAAAGCATTAACCAAATTAACTGAGATAATCTATTCTAAAAATTGTGCACCAAGTTTTAATATATTAGGCAAGGTATCAAAATGCTAAAAATGTTGATTGTTTTTCACATTCCATGATATAATTGAACTTGAAATTAATAAAAATATTCAAATGGATTTAAAAATTCAATACTTTTGACCGACTTATTGAAATATTATTAATTGCACTTATTTACTTCACAGACACAGTTAATTTTCTCACACTTGTATTAATGTTTAATTGCATTAAATAATAAATCAGTTCATTATTAAGTAATACTTTGAAGGAGTCACAAAGGTTAAAATCAGAATATAACTCTTATCTTTGTAAAAATATCAATGGTTTTTGTTTCTCTGTAAAACGCAAGCATAAAACCTGTTATATTAAAATCCATTTATAGAATTCTTTGGAAAATTGAGACAGGGATATCATTTGCATTCCATGTTGCTAAATAAAAATACATGTACCAGAAAAACCAGCTTGTAAAAAGGTAAATTATTAGCACAGTGTAAAATTAATGGAAGAAATTGAAGTGCTGCAGAAGATGTGTCAACTGAAGACAAAAACTGAATTAAGTGCTGCTGTTATTTAGCATTCAACTTTGTTTCTTTTGTATTAATGTTAAAATATGAGGTCCCTTTATAAAACATAATGTGCAAATGTTCCTGTTAATTAAGCTATTATCACATACATTTATCAGTAGTTGTAAATACTAAAAATTGGACAATGTGAAATGATTAGCATTATTAAACTTTAAGTTTGATATACAAGCATATGGATGGATCATCTTGACTTACTTCTCAATATCAATATGGTAAGCGTAATCCCCGTTTATCAATTTCTAATTGTGTGACATTGATTTTAAGTCTATAATCAAACTATATGAAAAAGCATGCTTCCAATAGTAAATTGCATTGAAAAATATATGTCAACAGTAAGTTGTCGATAGATTTAAATAACAAATATTCCACGATTATGTGACATTCGTTTAAGCCTTTGCAAACTGTAATCAAAACATACTTTCAATATATACCAATGGTAAATTGCATTGAACAATATATGTCAAAAGAAAGACGATAGATTAAGAAAAATTAAGATCAAACAACACAAAATCAACAGAGCTCATATTCTCAAGAAAACATTATTCAATTGAAGGGAAATTTACTCACTGATCTTGATATCGACAGATGATACATGCATCTCGAAACAATTAAGCTCATTGAAAGATGTGACTACAATAAAAAAATACTACAATTATATGATATCATAATCATAATTAAAATGAAACATGATGTCAATAAAAAATCACAAATATGTAAAAAAAGGAAAAAAATGGAATACTTTGGACATCACTGGGAAGAAATATCACATAGGGTGAACCAGACAAATACACTGGTTCACGCACAATTAAAAATGTGTTATAAGACTCTAATAAAAATCAGTGCAATAAGACGACCATTTCATTTTATACCACATTTATTTTACACTAATCACACCAATGTGGTTCTTTTACTAACACACTAGCTAGTTACAATATAGCCTTGTAGACTTAATTTTACACTTAATATTTGTAGTATGCACAGGATTAAATTTATAGAATAAGAAAGAATCATAAACTAAAAAATACTGAAATGTTTAAAATGTGGCTATTACATGTACCATATATCCAAAAAAAGAGAATACATGTGTATATACAAGAAGCCTACACACTCTCAATTCAGGAATTTTTTAATCCGTTTGTTAAAATTACAATGAAAGTTATTTTGTGTCTGAAATATTTTAAGATAAAAAAGCAATAAAATAATAATGATAATGTTTTCTGATGAATGAGTAACATACAGCTAAAAAATTGAAATACCGGTAATTGAAACATGACTAAAAAGATGAAATTTAAAAAAAAAATGTTTAGTTCTGCCCTATTTTTTCACTCCAACAAATTGGTTCTCAGAAGAATATAGCAAACAAAATTCATTTAAAGTACACTGAAAATATATAAAAAAGCACATTTATTTCATGAGCATTGTAAGTGTAAACACATATTATATGTCCCTAAGAGATGGTGGTCTTTCAGAAAAAACAAACATACAATAATTATACAACAAGTATTGAGTTTGAGTTTGATTTATGTATCCAAGAGATGGTAGTGAAAAATATTTAGTAAAACATGCATAAACATGAAAGTCTGACATCAAGATATCAAGATATCGATATCAACATTCTCCGATCTGCTGACTATTAACCAATCTTAAGTTGTTTTTTTTGCATGAGCATTATAAGTATTAACATACATATATGCATCTTTAAAAAAATGGTGGTCAAATGCTTCAGTAAAACAAACACATTCATACAAGTCTTGATATATCACCCACCACTGACAAAATTATCTGATCCATTGACTCCCTAACTATCTATCAATTATATCCTAGGACTCCCTTGGCATCAATCCTGACTGAACAACTCCTTCAGTTCTACAAACGTCTCGAACAGCTGGTCCATGAATTTGACAGAGTCTGTTCCCGGAGTGGATCTCTTGGAGGAGACATGGAAGAAGACCTTGTGATCCCCGGGAATCATGTAGGACACTCCGTAACCGTCATCAGAGACAGGGCCAAAACCACCCCCGGGGCAGAGCTAAAAATAGAAACAATTCTGTGTAGAAATGTATGATAAAATATATATATTTAAAATAATAAACTTACTAAGGGCTAAACCCTACCCCTTAAAAACCAAACCCAGAGCAAAGCAAAAATAAAAACAAATTTGTGTACAAAGTATACTAACTATTACATGTATATTATATATAAAGTGGTAAGAAGTAAATGAACAAAGCCCCTTTCCCTTTCAAAAAAAGAAATGAAACAAAACCATGATATTTGCATATGTACATGATTATAATGCACATGAATTTGTTGCTGAATTGATTTATATGACATTGTTACTTTAATTTGCTGCTTTAAATTTATAGATCATACACACATACAGGCACATGTACATGTATTACTGTAGATTCCTAATTAAACACGAGGAATTTATATCTGCGTAAAATCGCGAGAAGCACGTCTCGCAAATTTTAAAATATCCCTTTTATTTTTCGGACATATATAAACTACATGAAACTATGATAAAAATTCGGCATTCACGATTTTATGTTCTTGTGATTTGATGGAAAACCGTTGAATCGCGGAATTAAGTACTCGCATAAAATAAGGAATCTACAGTAACTGTTCAGAAATTCCATAGCATCATATTTATTGATGAGAACATTATATATGTATCTATTGCTGACATAAGCTGCTAAAACGCATTTAATGCTGTCAGATATAATGCAACATATTTGTTGCTACATGTATTTGTTGCTTTGATTTGTTGCTAAAACATGCACAGTAATGCATTAATTTGTTGCTGAAGATGATGCAAGATGTTTGTTGCTAAGAACACAACATTCAGACCGAGACGAGTTGCTTGTAAGCAACCATCACTTACAGCATGCCTGTACAGGGGGAGGTTGCAGTCTGGGGAGGTTGCTATCTGTTGCTGAGGTTGCTGGCTGGTGGAGAGAGTCCATGGAATCGTCAGGGCTTCTTTCAGGAACTCACAATCCTGTCATCAGCAAATATTGACATTTTCTTATTTTAAAGTTTCATTTCACTTGCAATTTAATTTATGAGTCTTGCATGTATTTTCAGCTAATAGTGTGAATATACTTTTAGACAATGATCTATGGATAAAATGTTTGCAATTAAATTTGGACACCAAATTCTCCTCAGACCAATACAAGATTCCAAACAAGAGGCCCATGGGCCACATCGCTCACCTGTGCAACAGTGGCTTTATATGGGCGTTCAAAGGATATTGTGCCATATGGCCCCTTGGTAGATTAACAAAAAACAAATATCCAAACTTTACACTTATTTTTGCTTATACTTAATCTTTGAGATATGTACCTTTATGAAATACCACTTTTACCGAAAATAAGATCCTATGCAAGATATATAACTAAATTTTCTGTAGGGGTTCACTGTTAACTTCCAATTCCCTTTTTTTTACCCCCCCCCCCCCCCCCCCCCATTTTTATAAAGCGATCAAAATATATGAGAGCATATAGGTACATTTTCTCCCTCAACTACTTACTAGCTATTGTATTTTATTAAAAAAATTCCTACATGTGAAAGGAGAAAATTGTACCTCAATGCGCTCAATTCCTCAAATTAAAAACATTCAAAAATTCAATTGGTCTTCCCCATTATGAACGATTGTTGTTTACCTGGCGTGAACTCGTGTGAGGTTTTATAACCTTACTCACTTGATCGATGAATACACTCAACTGAAAATGTTGTCACGTGATATGTTAAAGAGCTATTCTAATCAATGTATTGACAGACATATCAGTTTATTGTACTAAGGCCCACCCATTATTTTCATTTTTATTCAAAACAACAAATGGCTACAAACAAAGATGATTTTCTACTGCAATATTTTCTTAAGAACAACGATTATGCATTGATCCTCATAATAATAATGTTTCAGAACTATGGAAACTGTTTAAAAGACGTCGTTTTGTTTAATCATGTTTGAAAAACTATCAAAATTGGTGTAGATTTTATATACCGTAATTCATCGTATATGAAGGAGCCCCATAAAGCAGTTACAATAAATCATCCTTTTAATTTTTATGTGCAAGTATTTTTAAATAGAAATTAAAATGTTTAGCAAGACATTTCTAATGATCAACCAAAACTTCAGCGTGGATCGTAGAATTATAAGCATGATACAGAGCTCACAATTCTGCTAGGTTTGAGTCATGTTTTTGTTCACATGAGTTTATTACATTCAACTTAAGGTTTTTAAACTTGGCATTTCCTATTCAGCCGAACTAAAGCATGGCCTCAGTTCTGTGTACAAACATAGAATTGTGAGCAAAGCTGCCTTTACATTTCACATTCTTACTAATCTCATGGTTTTCTTATACAATTATTTGTTAAAATTAATTACATTAAACAATGTCAAGTGCTTAACACAATGTACTGAACTATGTTTTTAAAGCAGAATTAATTTACTGCATTTATTCACTTGTGCTTTTCACAGGTGTGTTTAGAGAAAATTCGGACGACACAGACTTCGATGTAGAAGCTCAGTTTAACTGTTAGATTGGATTAATTTCCGTATTAAAATCGTTTCGTATAGACATTTAGAACAATCAGATATTCCAACTTAAATCCATTCCAACTAATGATTCATTTCCTGTGTATTAATTTGCTTCCTGTGTATAGTGATTAGCAGCGTTCACAACCGCAGGTAGACTACAAGCCCCGGAGGCTTTCATACCTCTAAAAATTAAGCCCTGCCCTCACCTGAGATTTACCACCGGTAAATATGTTCGGCCTTTAAAAAACACATTGCATAAATCAACCACTATGCAGAGATCATACCGAATCACCAATAGAATGAATAGTACTTTAATATGTTGTTAATGTATCAGATTTTGCTCATTTTGCACAAGTAAACATCAGCTGTCTGATTTACCGAAGTCTAAGTTTGATTTGATACGTAAAAATTTCAAAATACAGGCGATAGTTCCCCAAGTTAAAAAGCATATTTAATGAAAATGGAATGATAATCAAAGCTAAAACCACCGTCAAAAGTGAAAATGTCAATGCATTGAAATATTAAACCTCAATTTACTTCACAAAATCGACATCGACACATCTTGTATGTTTCAAAGATTCCCTTCGCACGTAAACTGTTGCACAACAAACAAATTCATTTTTGTCAGATTGACCCGTTTATCATGCGTCCAATATGGCTGCTTCTTACAAAGAACCACGTTTTCGAGATATGGAATACCGAACCCGAAGTTATAAACTGATTGAACCATCCTTTTTTATTATTATTTTTGTAAATAACTCAAATTTGAAACAGAATTAGCCCTTCATTTTTGCAATTTATATTTTCCTTTCCCTAAGGATTATATATGCTAAATTACATTGAATTTGACTCAGTAGTTCTTGAGAAGAAGATTTTTAAAAATGCACCCCCCCCCTTTTTTTTACAGCTTAGAGGTTTTCTCCGCTTTGAATAAAAATTAACCTTTCATTTCTGCAATTTATATTCACAATTCCATAGGGATGCTTTGTGCCAAATTTGGTTGAAATAGGCCAAGTGGTTTTAGAGAAGAAGTTCAAAATGTGAAAAATTTATAGACAGACGGACAGACGGACCGACGACAGACAAAATGTGATAAGAAAAACTCACTTGAGCTTTCAGCTCAGGTGAGCTAAAAAGGTTTTATTATTATGTTTTGTTTGACCAATACAAAATCAATCTTATCATATCTAAACAGGTTCAATCCATAGCACTGGTATACACATTATTACAAGTAATTTTTACACAATCATCAATGATATTAACAACACAGTTACATGTATGATCAAAATAAATCATTTGAATAATGTTAAAATATTAAAAAAATTAAATTATTGAAAACATCAGATACGTACATATCCCATCCCTTTGCTGACAACGTACAGAGCAAACAGGTGTCTGTCAATGCCCCGCCCACTCATGGCATCGCGATACGCGTCCTGATGTCGGTTACAGGCGCGACGTAAAAGGCTGATCGTGGTCGCCTTGGGGACAGACTTGTCCAAAAATGCCCTGTTAAAATTATTACTCAGATGTCACTAAATGAGAAAGATGAAGTCACTGTCTTATCAAGTTAGAGCTTGTACAAATCTTTTTTAGTGGCATTAAATTCAATAGGTTTGTGAGTCAGAATTGTACTAAATAAAGGTTGAATTTGCTGCATAAAACAATCATCATTGCTAATAGTTAATCAGTATACTGTAAACTAAGTATTATATTAAGCATGATATGAACTCCATTTATTAGGAGTCAATTTAACTGAGAATAAGAACAAGTAGACTAATATCTCACTTGACAAATGCAACAGAGTCGCTACTGAGAGATCTCACTGTCTCGGTCCTGCCCTGGAGATAGAGGCGAGTCATCGACGACTCGTAAGTCAGCGCAAACTTCCCAGCATTCTTAAAGTAGGTCACCTGGAGAGCCATCTGTATGAAGGCATCAGGGCTGACCTAGAAAAAAAATGACTAACAGGTCACAATTTGATAACTTCAAATAACTAACAGAGTGAGAAAGAACTAACAACACATACAGAATAGTCACTAAATAAATATTAATTTAAGAAATGAATTCATATACATTCTGTGAATGTGTGGGTGGGTCAAACTTACTTTACAGGATTTCATAAACCCCTTTCCATAAACAGTTAACTCCCTTAGACAAAGGTCAAGATCATCTGCATTCTAAAAACAACAAAATGGGAATCTTTGTTAAATATTCTCAAAAAGTATAAAATTCAGGATCCGATGATTTGATTTTTTTTTTTTAATCCTCAATGATTTTAGTGGATATAAATTTATGCTAGCTTGAACCAGGGCCCAAGATCATGAAATATTTTAGAGACTTTAGTCAAAATTTCAGTCATTCACTAAACATTTATCAATCAATACATATTAGATTGACACTTGAAATGTGTAGATAGCAACGAGAGAAAACAATCCTAAATTAAAATTCAAATTTAGTTTGTATGCAATAATGAAACTTTTAAATTGGGTACAAATTCTGTCTTATAAGTAAGACAGCTTCATGATCCTTGGACCAGGTGTGCTCATCGCTCTAAGATAATGGTTACCTGGGTACTTGTCACTCACCGTTTGGCAGAACTTTTCTGCTTCCACTATGGCCGTTCTCAGGTCTGGAGTTATCTCCCATATATGTCTAATGGGCATGGACAAGATATACTGAGAGTCCTCTGGGTTAGGAGTCAGGGATCCATCCTTCAGAAATCCACATTGTTTCAAAGCTCTGTAAAGCAAATTACCATTGTTTATAATTGATTATGCAGAAATTTAATAATATGGTCCATGGGCACCCAATAGCATAATTTTTTGTAATCTTCTATACTTTAGATAATCTTCTTTCTAATTTTCCATCTTTTCCCCTAAATTCTTTGCTATTACAAGAGAGAGATAGTGAAAAAGAGAGAGAGAGAGAGCGAGAGAGGAAGAGAGAGAGAGAGAGGGGGAAGAAAGAGAGAGAGTCTCAAATATATGACTTACTCTGCAGTATAGTTGTACTCCAACAGGTGGGCTATGATGGGGGCGTCGGCGTAGCTGTGTTCACTGTTACAGCCCATCCGTCCATCCGGGAAGGAGACCAGATTGAAACACTTGTCATACCACAGTTTGCCATCATTCTTACACAGCAGGTAATGCCCTCTCTCTGACATTGTCTCGTATTTCTCTGTCTCCAGTGTCAACTAAAACAAAATGCATCAACAATGATAACAACTGTCAAACAAAACTGTGCATGAAAAGAGAGAATAAACATCTATACATTATGTTCATATTGTTAAAGTTTCTTAAACTGCTATAGAACAATCCTAGAACAATCTTACACACATGAATGTAATAATATTTCTGAGTTTTGCCAAGTTCTTGACCCTTCGCTCATCCATCTTTTTCTCTTTCTTCTTTCTTTCTGATTGGCATCAATGACCTTTTCACTTTTTCATCACTACCTCTGACTTTTAAAGATAACACTATATTTCCCTTCATCTCTCTTCTCATCCTCACATCATGGTTGTTTTCTCTTACTCTCTCTGTCTTTCCCATTTAAGCTGTCAGTATGTCAGTTTCTTCCCCCTTCTCTCTCTCTCTCTTTCTCTCTCTCCTTCTTTTCATTTCTTTCCCCTTCTTCTTTTAATTGCTATTCTCTCTCTCTCTCTCTCTCTCTCTCTCTCTCTCTCTCTCTCTCTCTCTCTCTCTGTGATATTTACAAATAACGACACCCCCTTGACTTACACAGAACATGGCTTTCTCTATCATGTCCATGGTCTCTCTGTTCACACCGTCACTGAAGTGCTTCATCCTGATCTGACACCACTTGGCTCTCTCTTGTCCTGTCAGGCTGGCTACCGTCTTCTCTTCTCTGGAGTAGGAGTCTGAAAGAACCCAGGCAATTCTAAAGTATATATCCCATCGAGGTTAAAAGTATATCCTGTAGGTCAATTTAAAGGAATAAAAGATTTCTTGAAATTAAAACTCTCAGTAGTTACTTTGCTTATGGTAAAACTTAGAATATTTATGATTTATTGCAATGTTTGTTTTTCATATACTACTTATAATATTCAGATAATAAGAGATTATAATATGTGTTATTAATTTTTTTCCTAACCAATACCAATAGTTTAACCATCACGTTATCACAATTAACTTGATGAATGACCTTGAAACTTCTTCACTGACAATGACCTTTTGAGGTCACCATTTGACTTTTGTTAAATATCATTCAAAAGTTTAAAATCTGATAAAGCTGCAAAATAGGGGCAGAGGGATATATATCAGATGAGAATGTATCCCCAGAGTTTATAAGTCGACTTTATAAATTAAAGTGGCTGGTGAAAAGATCAACCGCTGTACCAGTGTGTTTGTCTGCATCGTTGATGATCCAGTCCAACTGTTTCTGGATCAGAGTTGGAGTCAGAAGGCGGCCATTCTTGTCATACATCTCCAACCTGTACAGAACTCCCTTCCTGAATACAGCAATGTGCTGAAAAAAAGTATGCCTGCATTTATACGTATTACACATTGTACACAGCATAAAATTTGGTTGAAAAGGGAGTAAATATCTTAACTTGTAACATTTTGAAGCAGTTTCTAACAAATGTTGTACACTGTATAAAATGTGGGGGGAAAATAATGAATTTTTAACCAATATTGACCAGTTAGCAGAATCACTATTGTTCCCCAAATATGGACATTGTTTACAGTTACCTTGGATACAGTGGAATTGTAGGTCAGCAAGGTATCACACTCTTCACCTGGAATTCTGTGGAAAAAAAGGGAAATATGAAAAACCAGTGTACAGTACAATGAAGTTAAACTAGCAGTCTGTATGTAAGATATATGATACTCCCTGTCTTTGTGTAGTGGTAGAGAACATCTTTTCGTACTGAGCCATACACCCACAGGGATGTAGGTAATACATATAGACAAGACAAGACCCCCCCCCCCCCCCCCCAATCATGTGCAGATATAATATATTGTGTACAGGTATAATAACCGCTTCCTTTTGTGTGTACACACCTGGTGGTAGAGAACATCTTCTCGTACTGAGCCATACACACAGGGATGGTGTTTCTGATCAGTAGAGGCTCAAGGGTCTCTCGGTCCCTCAGCTGTTTGAACTTCAGCAGATTGTACACAGTGCTGGCGATTCTGCAAACACAAATTCTTACACATTTACATGCATTGTATAGACTGTGTTTTGCTTTTGTTGAGAGATGTGAGACACAATAAGGATTTCTGGTGATGATTATAGGTAATTGCATGAGGATAACATTGTTATTCAGATGCAGATTGATTATATATCATAATTCACATGAGGATAACATGATGGTATTTTAAATGAGGACAAGATCATGGTTATTCACGTGAGGAGTACATGGTAATTCACATGAGGATAACATGGTAATTCACATGAGGATAACATGGTAATCACATGAGAAATACATGGTGATCTAAATGAGGATAAGATGGTAATAAACATGAGGATAACATTTTTATTTAAATGAGAACTAGATGGTAATTCAAATGAGGATTGCATGGTAATTCACATCATAACTTTTCAAAGCTGTCTTCTGTTGTCAATATACATGATACATCTAATTTATTTTACAATTCATCTTAGACATCAGACAAACATTTGAGACCCCCTCACCGAGCTGTCTGTATAGGTGATGGTGTCCAGTGTTCTTGGTCCAGTATGTAATAGTTACTGTTGATTGGAAGAGGGCCACGGCTGGATAAATACACATACTTCTCCCTACAAACACAAAACAGACATGTCTAATACACTGGATAAATATACATACTTCTCCCTACAGACACAAAACAGACATGTCTAAATATAACACACTAAATAAATACACATATTTTTCCTTACAGACACAAAACAGACAAATTTAATACACTAGATAAGTACACATACTTTTCCCTACAGACACAGACGTGTCTAATACACTAGATAAATATCCATACTTCTCCCTATAGAAGCAAAACAGACATGTCTTAAACACTGGATAAATACACATACTTTTCCCTACAGATGCAAAACACATATGTCTAATACACTGGAAAATGGCCATACTTCTCCCTAGAGATGCAAAACAGATATCTATAATACACTGGATAAATTCCCAATACTTCTCCCTATAGTTGCAAAACAGACATGTCCAATAAAAGACAGACACTACTAGATATATACCCACACACTTCTCCCTACAGGCACAAAACAGAGAGAAGTATTGATAAATGAACTTTTCTTTACAGAGAAAATTCAGACATGTCCAATAAAAGAGGGCAAAATTTTCTGACCAATTTTGTCACACCACAATTTTAACCAAATAACCAACTGTACTAGTACAGTACTACAAATCAGTTACGTAATAGTTACACCATTACTATATCTACCAAACAACTGAAATTCTTTCCTTAAATGTCAACAGAGTAATTAACCATCAATCTGTTATGTAATCCTTTTAACACCTTCAAGTCAACCCAAAAAAAATAAACCTCTAATCTGTAATACAACTGCAACTATACAACATCTACCAAATAACTTACCACCAATCAGTTACGTAGTTGTTACACCACCACGACTTCAGCACCAGTATCCGCTGTAACTTGGGGCCGTAACCTTTCTCAAAGTCGGCTGCGTCTTGTTTCAGCTTGTTCCACTTTCCGATGTCCTCGCCATAGAGAGGCTCCAGGGAATCGAGGAGCTTGGTCAGCGTATCGCGGAGGGCGGGGACTGGCATGCGAGCTAGAGATGATTGACAGCTGTAGAGCTTGGGGCTGTACCCACTGATTAGCTTGACTAGGATTCCCCATATCAGGGTGCTGAAAGACTGGGTTTTTGGCTGTTCATCTAGTACATGATAAAAACATAACTAGTCTAATAATTATAAATAAATAAGGTAAGTTAAACTAGACAACTCATTACATTTCATGTTATAGGACGGTCTTCCGTCCGTCTTACTTTCGAATACATTTATGCGATTTACATGTATAAGGTCTACTAATCATGGAGTTTTGTTTCTTAACCACTTACAGTCTGTGAGATTTTGCAAGGACAAAATTTAAAAAAGAAAAACTGATTGAGATATTTGAGATATCTCACAGGAAGTAGACTTTTTTTGGTTTATGTCATGTCACATTGCATAGATGACATATGTACTATGTAATTTCCAATACTGCTTCTCTTACACATCCATCCCCTATAAGACAGGAGACCCCGCAGCAGATACCGACGGACGTAGATCTTGATGAGGAAGAACCAGAATCCCACCACACAGGAAGTGATGACAGCATTCACCACCAGGGGAAGCCCTATATAAAACAGGGGAGTTTATGATAAAACAAAACTTGGAATCTATCAACAGCATCTTTTTTGAATGCACAGAATGCAACAGGTATAGCAAAGTTCATGTGGACGTTTTTTTGGGGCAATACCATCGAGATTACACAGAATACAAGATACACCTTTATGTAAAATTGTAAAGAGAAGTTAACTGTAATCAATGGCACATTTACTTCACAACATTATGGTGTCTCTAGGTTGAGAAATGTTTTCAGTGTGATATACAAGGTATCAAGAGTACCTTTGGGCATACCGGTATTTCTACCACATGATGTTTGAAGTGAGATATGTGTAAAACATTCATTTTAACAGTGAAATATGAATAAATAAGCATTGAATCATTATATTTTAAAGATATAGTCTCATAACTGCAACGCTGTGTGCACACAAATTGAGTACTGTGTTTGGGACGTGAAAATAAAGCCAATAATTAACCCTTTGAGTAACCTATCTGTGTTATGGTGTTTTTAATGCTGTAATAAGCTTTGAATTCCATTCAATTTACAAGCAAAATATATATGGATAGAATGTAAAAATAGAGATATGAAGGGTACCTTTAGGGATGTACAACATGTGCTGGACCTTCCAGAGCCTCTCATTCACTGGCTTCATCAGCTGAGTGTCTGTTACCATGGTTATGGACAGGATGAGCACCATGGCTGCCAAGTTCCAGATGGAGGTCGGCCACATCCCATTGTACAGCAGGTTTCTGGAGAAAAACAATCAAGAAACAGTTGAATTTAGATAGCTTAAACATTGATATATCTCAAACACTGATATCTTAAACATTGATATCTCAGTGACAAACATTGATCTCTTAAATATTGATGTCTCTTGATAATTGAGTAAAACATTAATAGAGAACAACTTATCCAAAATCGGTACTGAGAGTTTCTGAATACAAAGCTAGTGAAAGCTTTGTTTACAAATTTTTTTCACTTAAAGTTAAGTAATTCTATTTAAATTTTCACTTGCCCGATTGGACAAGTTAGTTTGTAGTTTCACTTGCCCTAAATAATATTTTACTTGCCCTGGACAATCGGACAACCATTAATGTCGATCCCTGTGATATATATCCCTGTCAAACATCTAAAAACTCGAAAAACATGGATAAATTTGTTCGAGTTCTTAGATGTTTGATATATCACAGGGATCGACATTAATGGTTATATCAAATTCCAGAACATTGGTATCAATAACACCACGGATATTTGGAATTAGCAATCACTGTTTAACAATTAACAATCAAAATACCGTACCGTCTAACTTTGATATCTTGAATTAGCATTCCAATTTTAATAAATTTAATAAACAACCAGGCATATTACATGTTGTAGCCTATGTTTATTAACCATTAACCAACAGAATAAAGTAACTGTTGTAGTACAACTTGTACATAGATATCTTGAACAACAATATATCGGTCGGGACAACATTGTAAAAGAGTAAGATTAATCCCAGTCCTTGTATAACAACAACAGTTAGAGTTTTTTTGGAACAAGTATTACCAAATGAAACAAGTAAGGAACATTTCTGAAATATCAGATGAAAACTCATCATCAAATAACCTTTGTATAAGAAATCACCCCTCCCCCGCCTCCCCCATCCCCAAAATTGTACTTTTTTCATGCAATCCATCAAAAAAATGTTTTATTCATAAAGAGCAATTGAAAATATTTTTGATCCTTGATCCCTCTATTTCAAAATGGTGGGGTGGGGGGGGGGGGGGGGGGGGGGGGAGGGATTAAATGTGCAGTGTTGTTTTTTTTATCGTGTTCACTTGACTAATATCTATATCAATTGAAAAAAAATCATGTCAGCTCAACAGACTAAGTGCAAGTAATCTAAAATTGTTAAAAAAGTGTTATTTTCATTAATACATCAAATATTTAGTTATGCATGAGGACTGAACTCTGTAAGGATGATAGGCAATACAACAGTGAATCATAGTGTATAACTAACGGACCATGTGGACGTTGGACTCATAACTACTTCTGTACGTACTTAAATAACATTAAGTAATCCACACTCGATAATTATTTATACTTAAAGTTATGAGAGTAATATGGTCACAGAAACGATGAACAAGTGGACTTCGACCCTTTGTACAAACACATTACAGAATATTAACTCAACACAGCGCTACTGGTCAACGACATCATAGGGATGCCAATTGGGGGGTGGGGGGAGGGCCAATAACCTCCCGGAGGGGTGGTTCTTGAATGTCTGAGGAAGGAGGGGGTGATGATTGTGCCAATCTTCAAAATTTTTTTTTTAGATTCTGTTCACTGTAGAGCATAGAAACAACTAATTGTATTAATTTGTATATTTATTTTTTTCTAAAGACAGTGTGTTTCATAAGATTATACCTACTGGTGTGTGTGTGTGTGTGTGTGTGTGTGTGTGTGTGTGTGTGTGTGTGTATATATATATATATATCTGCATGACCATTAATTTCTCTCTCTCTCTCTCTGCCCCTCTCTCCTCTCTCTCTCTCTCTCTCTCTCTCTCTCTCTCTCTCTCTCTCTCTCTCCCACACACATTCTCCAATGAAAATTAAAGTTAAATTAACATTGCAAAATCTAGTACATTTTATTTTAATGTATTCTACTAGTTAATAAATTCACATTCATGGCTTAGACATACATGACACTCTGTCTGAATAATTAATAAAGCACAAAGTCCAATCTTAATATTATAGTTTGTTGAATTAAATCAAAGTTCAACAACCCACAGTTCACATAAATTATTTATATCTTATATACAAATTGATATTACTATGTTACACATATGTTTTGTATACTGGTTTATTTCGTTGATCAGATATAGTACACATATAGTCTGTATAGTACATCAACTAATACTGTGTACTACATTCTAACAATAACTTATAGGTGACCGACTTCAATTTTGATACAGTAGTTGTACAAGTGCAAATGGTATCAATAATACCAATGAACCACAATAAGTAGATCATTCTGGCTTAACATGCAGTACACAGAGACTTTGATACATGTATTAACTTTACATTTATCTACCTGCAGACATGAAGGTCAACAGTATTCTGTATACACCATGTACACATGTATACAGAGATAATTATAATAAATTAATATGTGTTACTTAAATCTGAAGTAAAATTGCCTAAAGTTTCATCAGATAAAACTGAATTTTATTCACCATGTTCAGTCACTTACATCAATATTGTAAAAGACATGTATTACAGAACATTCTTACTGGTACATTAATTCATTAATTAAGGTCTTCCGTTTCCAACGGAAGACCTTGTACTGATTCTGATGGAAATTCTTCATTATTGTTATTCTTCTTCAGTCTAGACATTTTTTCAAACTGTAATATCTTGCTTGATTTACATCCAATTACATTCAATTTTCAGGAAAATGCATTTCCATGACACAAAAAGATATAAAATTGCTACTTCCTGTTTCGAGTTATCCCCCGTTTTAAATATTTTAGGGGTACTCCATTCCGGACAAATGATCCGAGACGGTCCGTAGCAGGTGATTTTAAGTTACAAAACTTTAAAAAAGAAATTTAAACGTTGTCCTCCCAGTTTTACTTTTTCGATTTTCCTAATTAAACTACTTAAAAAACTAAATCAAAATCAATGTTTTGAAAACTGTCAAATTTTGTTCATGTTTGTGCTCCATAACTTTTTAGTTTGAAAACTTTTGAAATCACATATAGAACAAAAGTTGTTCAATATATCAGAGGTTTCGTTTAATACCAATAAAAAGGGGCTGGCCCCTAAATTTAGGGGTCTAAAGCCCTTGGAAGTATTTGCTTTATAACTCGAAAACGATAAAAATTTCGATATGACCATCGCTGGAAAAGTTGTTCTTTGTGATCTTAATAATCTCATGAAAGTGTTACTTTGTTCGGGTATAGCGTAATATGATATGAAAAAGCTAAACATGAAG